>JAJJMC010014301.1:4008764-4042060 GCA_023531435.1 Papaver californicum | reverse complement strand
ATTCAGCTGCATTTAGCTGTAATTAATTTATAACTTTGGATTTATGTGAACCATCTAATAAAACAATAAAAATATATTATTAATACAAATTCAAGTACTAACAAATATAGATTACGTGGTAAAAATGTATGAATTACGTTCTTATCAACGACCCGTTGAAGAGGTTTGCTTAAGTGTTTTAGTGTAATCTACCAATGAGATTGATCACTTTGAATTTCTATAATGTGTTTTGTTTCGTTTATTCAGATGTTTTTAGTTTTTTTAAAACATGTTTAATGAACAATATGTAGTAAGTTTATTTGAACAAGTTTTTCTCCGGATGTTGGAATAGTATTACGAAGTTAGATCGACATATTAGGTAGATAACTATGTTTCTAAACTACCGATTACGTACAATCGGTAGTTATTTATTTCTCGTTCTACCGATTATCCACAATCGGTAGTTATTTATATTCACTAACTACCGATTGTTGCAATAAAAGTCCTGGACAACAAAACCATTATAATCGGTAGATAAAATTGATCTTTAAACTACTGATTACAAAGTTATAATTTTAAAGTTTAATTCATTATATGTTTACAATCAGTAGATATAAATTTTCAATACCTACCGATTGTGAAAGATGAAGATTTCAAAATTTTGGAAGTTTTGAGAAATTCAATTTGGGGCAACTTATATAATTTGTAGTTTAAGTACTCCATTAAACTACCGATTGTACAATCGATAGGAAAATAAATCACGATCCTACCGATTGTACAAAACTAAAACTCGAAAAATCAATCTAAAACACTCTCGATTTCTAATCCAAAACTAACTCAAATCATTTTCTAATAACCAAATTAATCAACTAATTAATCAAAATTAACACTAATTAAGCAAGGGTAGATTAGCCATTATAGAAAATAGATGGATAAGGGATGTATTGAGATTACTTCAAAATGACCTTATTTTGTCTTATTAGTCGCCCTTAATTAGTTTTTGGTAGCCCTCAAAAAAGTCAGGTTATTATTATGTCCAAAAAATTCCAGAATAACCGATATCAACACCCATAAACCCTGATTGTCAAAGATGTTGACCATAAACATATGCAAAACAAAAAATACACATGCGAACAAATTCTGAATGAAAATAAATAAAAAATTACAATTATAAAACACAAATACCACAGAACAAAAAATTAATTTTATCACCTTATCCATACACGACGTCATCGCATGTTGATTTATCGGTATCTTCAAATTATACATCACCATTAACTACGAAATTCTAGGTATCAATATTATATATATTGCTAAAAAATTAAGGAAAAATAAAAAGCAAAACCCTAGCAAATAAAAAATTAAAACGAAAACGATGAGACCTTACCTTTGCCTGAGTGCTGTATATAGAGAGCATCCAAGCCTAGATTTTTCAAAAAATAAAATATCGGTTTAACAAAAAAAAAAATCAGTTTAGGAAATAACTCCCTAAAAGTGATGAAACTTTTATAATTTTGGATAGCTATATTATTTTCATATCATCTTAATCAGTTGTTGAAAATATTTTTGTATAAAAAATATCAAGCACACTGATAGGTGCATTATTTGCATTAGTTGGGTACTCTAATTCATTGCTTTCTTGTTAGTTTTCATATCATTATGCTTTGATTTTTTTTTTATGATTTTCTTAGGAGTTTTGAAGTGGATTCAACCAAAGAAGAAGAAAGAAGTTCATTACGGCATGAAATGAACAAGGAAGTCAAGTGAAGAACGGCCAAAGACCAAATTCAACTCGTTTAAATCCAAAATTTCTTATATTCATCTTGAAAAGAATTGAAAGACGAAGACAACGCAAAAATAATGAGGTCATTCCGACATCGGACGAAGAAGTTATGAGTAAAACAAGATAATATTGAAGATTTAGTTCACGAACCGTAGAGGTTTGCAAACCATACCGTTCTAAATTTGTAAATTAAAAGGGTTTGAAAACCTTGCTCAACTGTTTTTCAAGAACCGAAACTGGGATATTTTGGCACACGTTTGGACTTCTAAAACAAGGAAAACACGATCTCGGAAGGTAACTAAACCCTAGAAAGAGAGGATACTTGACGCCCAAGCATTGGAGGCTATAAAAGAAAACATCTAAGGCTCAAACAAATATATCTCTTGAAGTAATCTCTTAATCTACCTCTCATATCATATATTCTAGATCAAAAACCTAGGGTTTTCCCATTAGGGGGGAAACCATTCTTCTTCTTTGTATATTTTCCATGGGTTTTAGTAAATCCATGAATAGATAACTTTGTTTTATTGGTTGGGGATATAGTTGGAAGTCCTAGACATGTAAATCAATCTGTCTGATTATTATTGATATTCAAGATCTTCTTTTTATCGTTCATGTTCTATTTTTAATATCACCATATATAATTGGAGGTGTGTTTGTTGAGGATGCATATTAAGTAAACACATATTCATATCTAAAGCTAAACTAGGAATAGACCCGGTTGCAAGTAGTATAATGTGATTACCGATTGTATTCAAAACATTTGTGTGATTGCATGTACAAGTTTGACCAATGTTAAGTAGAATACTCGTATTACTTATATTATATTATTATCCTAATTTAAAGAACCTAATGCTCTTGGAGGATTAAACTTAATAGCATGTTGCATGAGGTTGTTCGTTGAGTAGTATTCACATGTGCATCATCATGGTATCTGAAGACATAAGGAATTTACTGGAGTATGCTCTCGATGGGGTGCTCTAGGGATATTGGTATGAAAAGAAAGTGGATGTTGATTCTAATCAATTGTGGAGCATGATTGGCGACAGAAGATGAAACCCCTAATCAATATTTTCTCACCTTAATCTCAACCTTTATTTACTTTGTTTTAATTAGTATAATTTAGATTAGTAATTCTACAATCCCCCTTGGTTATATAGGAAGTTGAAAACAAATAACAATTTACAGCTCCTCGTGGGAACGATCCTTACTACCGTTATATTACTTATTAGTATTAGTGGGAAATATCTTAATTAATTTGTGCGCAAACAACACGCATCACATATCAAAACATAACAAAATTAGAAATCAACTTTATTTAATTTATTTTTTATTTTATTTTTAATTATGGTACGAACAAAAATAAGAATCCTAAAAAATATTGAGCATATCAAAACATAACAAAATTACGAATCAACTTTATTTAATTTATTTTTATTTTACACTTATTTTATTTTTAATTATGGTACGAACAAAAATAAGAAAACTAATATGAAAATTCGGTTTATTATTTTGTTATTGTTTGAATTTTTGTGTGTTTGTTTTCATATTAGCTCGCTTTAGATTTCTATTATTGCTTCAATTTTTTGTGTCAAATTCAAACAATTCCGTAATGTTTAACTTTTGGATATGATCACTAAAAAAATTATTCGTAAAATAGAAACAACGTCGAAGTCAAAGGTTAGTATCCACGACCAATTTGATCAATTTTTTTTTTTTTTGAAATTCTCATCGAAAGTTTAATTTACAAGAGTAGTTTATTTGTAGTTTTAATTGATAGAATGGAGCTGTAATTAGGAAAAGATTAATTTTGAGAACTGTAACCGGACATTAGACATTGGACATTTTTTTAATATTTTTTTAATATATTAATTCTGTAATTTATTATGCGATTGAGGCATTATTGATTTAATTTCTTGATTTTTGCGATGAAATTGTGAATAACATGTATTTTTGTTTAATTTATTTTTGGCAATCATATATTTTTCGATATAGTTGTTCTAGGAAACAAAAAAATTGTTTTCTAAATAATAAAAATCTCATTAGGCCAGAGATTTTTCTCCACGTTTTTATTGGTCCACGTCAATTAAATTTCCTTTAAAAAGTATGGTGGGTCCAGAATCAACCAAAAGCTCCGGTGAATCCCAAGCTCGGATGAATGAGAGCGCTCCAAAAAACTCTATTATTATATAAAGAATAATGCCTTTTGGCTAATGCTTTTAGGCTTAGCTTTTAAGTTCTTAGTCCTATGGCCGAATTAAATTTATCTTTTAACTCTTAGTCCTACAACCGAACATAGTCTAGGTCGTGTACCTTCAACAGAGAGGATCATCGATTCCGATGTTATGTCTCGATCGGTGTACCTCATCATCGGAGATGTATCCGATGCCATGGGTCGCTAGGAAAAAGAGTTTAAGTAACACAATCACATACCCTGCCCGTGTTGACTTGAAGCCCCTAAATCACCTCTATTGATGACCCAAATCGACCAACTGATTCTAAGAACCACGACCCTTTGGTCACCTCGCGTCGCTCATATCCTTTAGGTCATTGATGGTTGTGACCCGATAAATGGCCACTAGCTTCGGCAGTCAAGGTCCTTCGGTCATATCAGGTCGAATCTTGATTATTGGACCAAAAATTGTATGATCCGATTGGTTTATAACCTTTTGATCACTCCCTAAAGTTTTGATCTTAATTTTAGAGGTTTTGTTGTACCTTTCCCATGTCATGGGTGATATAATTACAGGTGATTGATGTTCCATGGTTGCTGAAGCTCCACCCCGTGTAGTCTTAATAGCTTGTAAGCTCCTTCCCCAACTTTCGAAAGAATGGTGAATGGTCCTTCCCATCGTGGTGTCAATTTTCCACCTGTTTTTTTGCGTTCGTACTTTGGGATTTCTTTTAAGACTAGTTTCCCATGGTGAAATTCTCGTACCCTCACCTTTTTATCGCATTCCTTTCGCAATATCCTTTGGTAGTTCTCCATCTTTTGCATTGCTACTTCACATGTTTCTTTAGATTGTCAGCGATCGTCTTGTTAGTAATCTCTTCTTGCAAGTTGTTAGGAGGGTAAATGGGAGTTGACTTGTTTTTTCTTATATGGAATGTATTAAACAGAAGGTTTATGCTTGTCCCTTGCATTTGTTTTCCATTGTCCGAGTCTATCGCAGCCGATATGTAAAATCGATATATGATTTTTTCAAATAAGAACTTGAATACATCCTTATCTCATAAATACATTAGTTCAGTTGCTTGTACCCACTTAGTGAAAAAATCAGTGGCAATTATCAGGCATTTCCTTTGCAGTATCCCCACACGAAGTGGTCCTACTATATCTACTCCATATTTGGCGAAAGGATATGGGATCAGACTCGAGTTTAGAGACGTTGAAGGGGCATGGATATTTTTTCCAAACTTCTAGAATTCTTTGCAGACTCGAGCCATAAGTTTTACATCATGGTGCATATAAGGCCATAAGTACCCTTGTGTTTTAGCCTTTTGGGACAAGCATCTTCCCGGACTACGATTTCCCGCGTCACCAAATATAACTCCACAAATATTTTATGGCCTTTTTCCTTATTCAAGCATCACAATAATGGTCTCAGAAAGGATTGTATATGCATGATCCCATCCTGAAGTTGGTAGTTGGTTGACCTACATTTGATTTTTCTGGCCTGGAGGTTGTAATCGGAGAGCTCCCCAGATTCAAGGTACCGATGTATAGGATTTCTCCAATCATCTTCCGCATACATTTTCGTAGTTACGATCAACATAGATATTTCTTCATATTCCCCTGGTGGTAGCGAAGGTGACAACACCCTGCTTATCTTGATTGCCTCTATGGATGGATCCTTCAACATTGACGTTATGTAATACAATCCATCTGCATGTTCAGTCGTCCTTCCTTCGGATATGTTTTAACTTAATGTTGGGTATCCTCCTTGCATAATATTGCTAAAAATTCATATACCTCTAAAGACATGGGTCCAATATTTGATACTTTCCCTCTGTTTTTCTAACTACCAGCTAAGAGTCGTTAGTAAGACGTGCTTCTGTCAACCCGAATTCCACTATTATTCTCAAGGTATGGATTATTGCTTGGTAGAGAAGGTGACAACACCCTGCTTATCTTGATTGCCTCTATGGATGGATCCTTCAATATTGACGTTACGTAATCAAATCCATCTGCATGTTCAGTTGTCCTTCCTTCGGATATGTCTTAGCTTAATGTTGGGTATCCTCCTTGCATAATATTGCTAAAAATTCATATACCTCTAAAGACATGGGTCCAATATTTGATACTTTCCCTCTGTTTTTCTAACTACCAGCTAAGATTCGTTAGTAAAACGTTCTTCTGTCATCCCGAGTTCCACTATTATTCTCAAGGTATGGATTATTGTTTGATATTCAGTGACATTATTATTGGTCGAGAACTCAAGTATGAAGAAGTGAACAATTTTTGATCCTTAAGGGGTTGTGAACACCATTCCTAGTCCCGATCCTCTTTTATTGGAAGATCCATCGGTGAATACCTCCCACCTTCGCGGATGACATCTTTCGAGCAAGTCCGATGAATCTTCACTCTCTTCCTCCATGTTGATATTTCTTCAATTTCATGTTCTTCGGTCAGTAAAATATCTGCCAGAAAACCGGCTATGACATGAGAATTTATGGTTGTTCGTGCTTCATATATCACATGGAATTATTTAATTTGGGCACCCCATTTGGGTATCCTTCCCATTCTTGTTGAGCTGTCTAGTACCTCCTTTATGGATGACTTAGTTAGGACCCTAATTGTATGTGCTTGAAAATGCATCCCCAGTTTCCGCGTCGAATATAGCAAAGCCAGGATGAGTTGTTTAATTTCGGTATAATTCTTCTCTGCAGAGGTCATAGTTTAGCTTATGAAGAAGACATGTTTTTCTTGTCCCCCAATTATTGAGACCATGACATCACTGATTGCGTAGGATGTTGCCCCCAAATAGATTCTTAGGACCTCTGTTGGGTCTGGCCTTTGTACCATTGGTAACTTAGTAAAATATTTTTTGATTTTCACAAATGCCTCCTCACATTCTTCGCTTCATTTAAATTTGTCCCCTTTTATTAAGGTACTGAATAAAGGTTTACACTAGTTCGATGACCTAGAAATGAATTGTTTCAACGCTGACAAACTCCCTTTTAGTTTTTGTATGTCTTTAACTGGGGTAGAAGATATCATTTCCTGAATAGATCTTATCTTCTCGAAGTCAGCCTTTATCCCATTCTTTGTAAATGCATATCCCAAGAACTTTCTCGATGTCACCCAAAAAAATACATTTAGCCAGGTTTACCCTCATCACTAGGAGAAAAATAGACATTGGTGACATTTCAGAACAGTCACACTATACGTTTTATGACGGTTTTGGTGATTTTTATAAGCGTTACCAAAGGCAGTGTCACAGTAGGGATCATTTTGTAATGACGGTTCTGAACTGTCACATAACCGTTACCGATCAGCCCTCAAAACTGTTATGTAATATCTTAAACCATCATTATAATATACATCCACAACGGTTACTGTTAACGCCACCTAAACAACGTTATAGTGACTATTTTTCCGACAAACCGTTACAACATATTTATGAAACTGTTATAAAATGTTATAAAGCGTTAGCATAAGAAATATTTGCAACGTTTTTCTTGTATAACCGTCAGTTTATATACCCTTCACTGACGCTTCTTTATTAACTGTCACTTTAAGACCGTTACGATGACTGTTCTGTAGAAAACTGTCACGATATCTGCTTCATAGGTGACATTTTCCTTCCATAACCACCATGATATAGTATTTTTAATTACACTTTTTTCTATGTACCGTCAACATAAAACCTTACTTTGACAGTTTTTGTTCCAATGTTAACCGTCATTGTTAGTGAGTTCAATTAACATCAGAAATTCAATATTTTTAAGAACCTAATTAGAACTGAATTAAAAAACTAATTTGAATCGAATTTAATTGAAATCAATACTAATTGTTCAAAACTTACATACAACGTTAAGAAATAAAAGTTATTGTACATAATTAATTGATTACCAAAAAATTCCTTAAAAAAAAAAATTAAAAGAAAGAAGTAAACTGCCAATAACCTATTCTACAGCTAATATTACTACTACTTAATAATGATTTTGAGATTCTAGGAATTATTTGCAAGCCATTGATCTTCCAACTATCTTTTCTCCCATTTTTAGCCAATCAACTACATATTTTTCATCTGTTTTTCGAAGTAGTTTATCCGTTCCATCTTCACCTCCATGATATCATCATCGTCATATGTACGTTTCCGGAATTTCTAAAGCAATGATGTAAATTAGTCACAAAAACCAACAAGATAATATTTGTATTTATCAGTAAATATCAAATAATATGTATACTAACATATAAACATACCATCAACAATCGGAATAATCATACTAGTGCTTACCTTTTTGGGATTGGGACTTCTTGACGATTCAGACAAAGTTGGCACACTTCTTGACATGACCCTCCATTCTGTTAAATCAGGGGTTATGTCAGTAACTGGGACCATATTTTCAACTTGAAATGTCTGTAATAACCCTAACCATCCCCTTCCATTAGCTTAACCCTATGTAGGCACCTCTGTAGCATCATATACATGACTCAGACATGAAAAGGAGGTGAGACAGCTGAAAGTATGGTAAGTCATGTTTGGCAACTAATGCAACTCAATAAGGAGGACCCAGCTGACCTGCTTGAATGCTTGAACAAATATAAACAATAACCTGCAAAGATGAAGTAACAAGAAAATTAAATCCATTTTTCAATGGTAAGCCATCTAGTTTAATGTCAGACTTTAATATGGACCTCATGCTTTAGTATAAAAAATTTGTACTTAAAACTAGGACCTATTCCATGGTAAATCCACTCCAACAGTCCATTCCTAGGCCACAAATTTCTGCTAAGCAATCAAAACAAAACACAACCAAGCAAAAATAAATAAAATTGGAAATGGTAGAGAATCATATTTAATACCTTTTCTCTTTTAGTTCATGTTAAGCACTAGATATGAACCAAAACTGCTAGACCATCCATAGGAAAGTCCCACAATCGAGATCTAATCCTGTATTTTCGAGGCAATCAAACAAAATAACCATATACAAATAACTCAAGGGGCTTTAACTGGTATAGCCCTAAACATAACCTAACAAAAGTAAACAAAACAACATACCAATTACCTGCTGTTATAGATACACTGATACAGCTGATGCTTCTTCCGGAGTTTTGGTGTAGTCTTGATTCTTGTGAATAATATCAACTCAATCACAATATGATACTATGTATCTACATACAGAAAGCAACACAAAAACACCACAAAGTTAGTAATAAAATCTAACTATATGACGTCTAATTGTTGCGTGAGTAACCAAACATGTATTGAAGGTTAAGGACAAGAGGAGATACCCATTAAGTTTCCATTCCAGAAAAGAGACCAGCATCTGTACAATTAGGCTTCCTATTTACTTTATGAATGAATTGTAAAGAGCACATAACACTGGCAATATTCCCATGATATGTAATATTCGTGTCTTGTTTAGTAACCTAAAACCAGTACAAAAAAAAAACTTTTCTAAATTTTAGACCCAACAAAGTTCAACAAAAGTGGATTCTCGAGCAAATTTTTTAGTGGGGTTGGTTATTGTTGCTAGACCCAGAAATTTATGCATTATGCCTTAGCATCAAAAGTTTACTGATAAACACCTTCCCGTTATCAATATCATGAAATATCCAAAGAGGTTTAGCTTCATCATTGTTTATTAGACGTTGCTTTCATAGCTCGGCCAATAACAGGAGGAATCGGAATACGGCTAAGTTATGCACATGTTGAGATTGGAATAAACAACGGTACTGGACGAGAATGAATGAAGGAATATGCGCAGCTGATATCAATTTAAGTTGACCTCAATAACAAATCCAAACCTACCATAAAACGCAAACGTGTTTTAAGAGAAAGTTTCAAATATAGAGACATAGATGCAATCTAGTCCTGCAAAACCTAACCAACATTTCAAAAGCCTTCAATGGGATGAGTAGGTGAAAGGCACAGAAAAACCTTGGGAAATGCTTGATGCACATGTTCAACAATTGGAATTTGTGATCTAGAATATCAACCTTTTCCAACCACCCCGTCGACATATCTTTTTCTTTATTTATAATCTAGATGGCTTTGCTTTTCTTCACTAATAATTGACTAACTATGACAGCTGAGCATGCCAAGTATTACATACATTTAAGATTTTACAATTCGGTAATAGGGTGGGTCCTTCAAATATCAAAACATTCAAGAGTAAATCAGACGTGAACCAAATCAAGAATTTTACCTCAATGAGGGTTCCCATGTCAGTGTTGCTGCCGTGGTAATAATGATAAAACTCAAGCGGTAAAGTTTCAACAGAATCGTAGGTCCCGCCATAACCCTTTGCTTCCAATTTCTTCTGCTCAGGTTCTTCCTCTGTAGCTACAGCAGAGCTACCATCCTTTTCAGTGTCAGTGACCTCATCTTCAACAACTCCATCGATATTATGAATGCCATCTTTTAGCTTAGGCCCAACACTTTGGATGGATTTCCTAGATTCCTCAGCTGTTTGTCACAAGAGTGCACCAAATGGCTCAACACATGGCTAACTCAACCTTGTGCACCACCTTGGCTAGCCCCTTTGGCTAAATGGCTAGCCTCCCATTCTAGAATCTTCTCTCATTTGTCCTTTTCTTAGAATATTCTAGAATGGTGTAGATATATGTGGATATGTATAGAATAATCTAGAAGTAGATCTTAGCCATACATTTGTAAAGATCTTAGATCATTTTCTAGAACATTCTTGGCATCCCAACTAGTATAAATAGGGATGCCACCCTCATTTGTAAATAATCCAAGTTTGGGAGAGCAATACAAGCATACAACTTCCATTCAAACATTCATCTTTCTTCTTGAGTGTTCTTAAGTTGTTCTTGAGTTTCTTGTGAGTTTGATGTTGAGTAGTTACACAAAGTTGTGTTAAACTTCATTGGAAAGGCTTACTTATCTAGTAACAGAATTATAGAAAAGTGCCGCACGAAAGAAAGTCGAGGCGAAGGACTCACCCCGTGACAACTGGTATCAGAGCTAAGTTAATACTACTCTCGGTAAGATCTCTCACTATGTCTTCAAATGATGCAAATGTTGTTATCACTAACGTTGATAATGAGAAGGCTCATAAGGAAAAGAAACAACGGGATAAGTCAGTGGACCCCCGTATAGATGCTCGTGTTGGATCATTTGAAGAAAGGGTGTCTTCCAATACGGAGATGGTAGAAAAGTTGAACATGGAGTTTGGAGAAGCCATGGATCAACAAAGTGCTACCATAGAAGATTTTGAGAAATCGATGGAGGTCTCTTTTGAAGCGTATCGGAAAGAGATGGGTGCACATAAGCAAGAGGTAAATGCTCATGTGAGGATGCTGCAAGCTCAAATCGATGAGCTAAAGACCCTGATTCGAGGGGGAGCGGTTCGTGGACCATCTAGAGTGAGGGTGCCGGAACCGAAGGAATATGCTGGTCAAAGGGATGCTACAGAGATGGAAAAATTCCTATGGAACATGGAGAGGTACTTCAGGGCCACATGCCTTGATGACGAGCAAGAAAAGGTCAACACGGCGACCATGTACCTAATTAAAGACGCTCTATTGTGGTGGAGAAGGAAATATGCAGAGATTGAGAGGGGAGTCTGCACCATCACTACTTGGGCAGAATTCAAAAAGGAGATCAAAGCCATGTTCTATCCGGAGAACGTTGAGCATAAAGCTCGGGACAAATTTCAAAACTTGAAGTATTCAGGTACCATTTCCGAATATGTCAAGCAATTTAATTCCCTCATGTTAGACATATTAACAATGGCAGACGAGGACCGCTTCTACCACTTCAATCGTGGATTACCTCGTTGGGCTTCTATGGAACTTCAACGAAGAGGTATTACTGACTTGTCCACCGCATTAAGCACCGTCGAGAAACTTGATGACTTTTCGAACAAGCCTGATCAACTTGCCAAGAACAAGTCATCCAAGCCATTTCAAGGAAAGGGTGGGGGAGACAGGAACTACCATGATAAACGACAAACTAGCCGCGAAAGGTCCAAGCCAAACAACGGGTGGAAAGGAAGGAAAGATAACCGTGTGAAGAAATGCTTCATTTGCCAAGGTGACCATCTTGCCCACAGTTGTCCCAAGAAGAACTTGCTCAACTCCTTAATTGCGGAGCAAGAAGAGAAAACTGAAGACTCGCATCTGGGAGTCGTTCGGTTGAGCGCAATCAAGAGCCATCCCAAGGAAAAATGACCAACACCGAAGGAGAACAAAGGACTTATGTATGTGGGCATAAGTCTAAACGAACAGAATACCAAGGAAATGGTCGATTCTGGTGCAACACACAACTTCATCTCTAAAGGAGAATCCGAAAGGTTAAAGTTGAAGGTCGAGGCAGATTCGAGCACCATCAAGGCGGTAAATTCAGAAGCCATACATGTCCACGGAGCGGCCAAAGGGTTCGAAATGAAGGTTGGCGCGTGGGAAGGAACTACCGACTTTATGGTGGTGAAGATGGACGATTTCAAAGTTATTTTCGGGATGGAATTCTTGGATCGTGCCAAAGTTGTCGTGGTACCTTGCCTCGGCGTAGTCAGCATCAGTGACGAGAAGTCCCCTTGCGTGATTCCAGCCACATGGACCAAGGAGACTTGCTCGAGTACGCTGTCGGGTCTACAACTAAAGAAGGGAGTTCAGAAGGGAGAACCCACCTTTGTAGCAGCCATCATGGAGGAAACCGAGGAACTGGACGAGGTCGTTCCATTAGGGGTGCAAAAAGCTTTGCAGGAGTACCAGGACGTGATGCTATCCGAGTTTCCCAAGCAACACCACCTAAGAGGGAGGTGGATCATCAGATCGAGCTAGAACCTGGAATAAAGCCGCCTGCCATGGCCCCATATCGCATGGCCCCGCAAGAATTGGAGGAGTTGAAGAAGCAACTCAAGGAATTGTTGGATGCCGGCTACATCCAACCTTCCAAGGCCCCTTACGGAGCCCCGATGTTGTTTCAGAAGAAGAAAGATGGAAGTCTTCGGATGTGCATCGACTACCGAGCCTTGAACAAGGTCACCGTGAAGAACAAGTATCCAACTCCCCGAGTTGAGGACTTGTTCGATCAATTGGGTAGTGCTCGATACTTCACGAAGCTAGACTTGAGGTCGGGATACTATCAAGTTCGAATAGCAAAAGGAGACGAGCCAAAGACCACATGTGTCACGAGGTACGGAGCTTACAAATTTTTAGTTATGCCTTTTGGTCTAACCAATGCTCCTGCCATATTTTATACTTTGATGAACAAGGTCTTCCACCCACATCTCGATCGGTTCGTAGTCGTGTACCTTGACGACATCGTCGTATATAGCCACACTTTGGATGAGCACCTCAAACATTTACAGGTCGTGTTCCAAGTACTGAGGGAGAAATCCTTATATGTGAAGACGGAGAAATGCATCTTCGCTCAGCCCAAAGTGTCCTTCCTTGGACATTGGATAGGTGATGGACAGATCTGGATGGAGGAAAAGAAGATCAAGACCATCAAGGAGTGGGAACCGCTTACCAAAGTGGCTCAGTTGCGGTCTTTCCTAGGACTTGCCAACTACTACCGGAAATTCATCGAGGGATACTCGAAGAGAGCAGCACCGCTCACGGATTTGCTAAAGAAAGCAAGGAATTGGACGTGGAGCGAAGAATGCCAAGCCGCTTTCGATGATCTTAAGACCGCGGTTGTGAAAGAACCAGTCCTAAGATTACCTGATCACACCAAGCCTTTTGAGGTATACACTGATGCTTCCGACTTTGTTATTGGCGGGGTATTTATGCAGGAAGGACTCCCACTTGCATTTGAAAGTCGGAAGTTGAACGATGCGGAACGGCGCTACATGGTGCAAGAGAAAGAGATGAATGCCGTCATACACTGTCTTCGGACATGGAGGCACTACCTCCTTGGGTCACATTTCATGGTCTTCACTGATAATGTGGCTACTAGCTACTTCCAGACTCAGAAGAAGTTGTCTCCAAAGCAAGCAAGGTGGCAAGACTTTCTGGCCGAGTTCAACATGAAGCTTGAGTACAAGCTAGGCCGCACCAACTATGTTGCTGATGCATTGAGACGAAAAGCGGAACTTGCTAGTCTTGCATTGGAACGTGTAGCTGCCATCGCCAAACTGACGGGTACCATTCCGGATCGTGTACAGGAAGGCTTGGAACAAGACACTTTTGCAAAAAGCCTCATTCATGCTGTGAATAAAGGGAAGACTCGTCGGTTATGGTTGAAAGACGGTCTCTTATTCACACATGGGAACAGGATGTTCATACCTAAGCATGGGAACTTGAGGCGTGAACTAATGCACGAGTGTCATGACACCCGATGGGCAGGACATCCTGGTCAGAGAAGGACGTTGGCTTTGCTGGAAGCAAACTATTACTGGCCAAAGATGGAGGACGACGTGGATGCCTATGTTCGGACGTGTCTAGTATGCCAGCAGGATAAGGTAGAACACAAGAAGTCATGAGGACTTCTAGAGCCATTACCAGTGCCACATAGACCGTGGGAGTGTTTATTGATGGACTTCATCTCTGCCTTACCCAAGGTGGATGGCTTGGGATCAATCTTGGTGGTCGTGGACAGGTTCACCAAGTATTCTACCTTCATCGCTGCACCAACAGACTGCACCGAGGAACAGGCTGCTCGACTGTTCGTGAAGTACGTGGTGAAATATTGGGGCATACCAAAGATAATAGTTAGTGATCGCGATCCAAGATTTACGGGGAAATTTTGGACAAAGGTGTTCAAATTGCTTGGGTCCGAGCTCAACTTCTCCACAAGCTTTCATCCTCAAACAGATGGACAAACGGAGCGCACCAATGCCTTGTTGGAGGATTACTTGAGACACTTCGCGAACACTAACCAAAGAAATTGGGTGGAATTATTGGACGTGGCTCAGTTTTGCTACAATTTGCAGAAGAGTGAATCATCTGGCCATAGTCCGTTCGAGTTGGCCACAGGCCAACAACCTTTGATGCCACACACACTCGCTGGAGGATATAGAGGAAAGAGCCCTGCTGCTTTTCAATTCACTAAGGAGTTGCATGAGAAGCACGACTTGGCCAAAGCATACTTGGAGAAAGCCTCTCAGCGAATGAAGAAATGGGCGGACGAGAAAAGGAGACCCGCATCTTTCGAAGAAGATGATTTAGTCATGCTGAAGTTGAACCCGCAACAGTTCAAAGCTTTTCGAAAGGTACACAAGGGACTCATTCGACGATACGAGGGTCCGTTTCGCATCATCAAGAAAGTCGGCAAGGCGTCTTATAGGTTGGAGCTGCCAAGCCACATGAAAATCCATCCCGTCTTTCATGTTAGCTGCTTAAAGCCATACTATGCGGATCAAGATGACGAGTCTAGAGGAATTACCAAGAGGGCTCCGTTCAATATGATTACCTCTCTAGACATGCAGGTTTCAAGCATAGAGTCACACAGACGTGTCTCAAGAGCGGGTCGAGTTTACAAAGAATATCTAGTTCGATGGAAGGATCAACCAGACAGTGAAGCCAGTTGAGAGCATGAAGACTTACTTTGGCAACACAAAAATCTCATCGACAAGTACAACGCGACGAGGACGTCTGCGAATTCGGGTGGGGGAGAATGTCACAAGGGTGCACCAAATGGCTCAACACATGGCTAAGTCACCCTTGTGCACCACCTTGGCTAGCCTCTTTGGCTAAATGGCTAGCCTCCCATTCTAGAATCTTCTCTCATTTGTCCTTTTCTTAGAATATTCTAGAATGGTGTAGATATATGTGGATATGTATAGAATAATCTAGAAGTAGATCTTAGCCATACATTTGTAAAGATCTTAGATCATTTTCTAGAACATTCTTGGCATCCCAACTAGTATAAATAGGGATGCCACCCTCATTTGTAAATAATCCAAGTTTGGGAGAGCAATACAAGCATACAACTTCCATTCAAACATTCATCTTTCTTCTTGAGTGTTGTTAAGTTGTTCTTGAGTTTCTTGTGAGTTTGATCTTGAGTAGTTACACAAAGTTGTGTTAAACTTCATTTGGAAGGCTTACTTATCTAGTAACGGAATTATAGACAAGTGCCGCACGGAAGAAAGTCGAGACGAAGGACTTACCCCGTGACATGTTGCAATGGCATCCTTAGCAGCATGAGTATTAGCCGCTGCAGCAGCTTGGCGCTCCTCTTCCTCTACTGCTGCCCGGACTCGCTCAAGAAACTTATCATCCTCGTCTGGGAGAAAGTGCCCTGCTTGAAACTTACAGAAAAATAACATTTATACGAGTTTACCTCAATTTCACCTACAACGCATGGACACACATAAAAACACCAAGGGAAAAAATCAACTAAGATCTACAGAAATTGACATTGAGAGTTTGTTTTCATGAACAAGTTTCTGATCACCAGTGTTTCAGACCAGCAACCAGCAGCAGTAAGACCTAGTGAACATTCATACTGGTGATGAAGTAGAGACCACACACATTGAGTTACCTACTTACATGGCAGAATAAGTTTTTAGTTTCGATTACCAATGTGCAATAGAATATCTACATCTACAGCTTGAAGTTGTAAAGAATTCTTATCAAACCAACTGCGTTTGTAATATGCATGATGTGGTATTCTAGTTTCTTAGACATAGATTTCATTTCCAATAATACATTATTAAAATTTTCTATCAGGTATACTCTCTAACAATGTATACGAATTTATAGGCCAATCTTGTATGCGTAGTATCCAAATCAATTGATAGGTGATGTCATGGAAACCTGGATTAAGCTTTAGGAGTTCAAACATATTATCCACAATTTAAACTGAACCAATAAGCAAGTACTAACTTAATCATAAACAACGCATCACAAATTTGTCTAAATCGAAACGTCGTAGCAGCAACAAAACAGATTATAAGTAATCCTGGTGAAAAAGAGGAAAGAAAATTGCCTTGCTTCTTCAGCTTTTGAATTCTGATGGAGCGTAGTTCTTGTAACTTCTCCACGATTAAAACCATCTCAAGCTAAAAATTTAGGAGAACCTTGTCAGTAATGGAGAAAACGTAGCAGCAAAATTACAGTATCCCTATCATGACGAGAAAAGCTCAAAATAGAATTACCCAGATGAAGTGACCAATGACCATAGTTCCTTCCAACACGGCAAAAGCATATGAAATGTATTATTTGCTTCTCGGAGTATACTTTAATAGAAACAATCCAATACTATTCACCTCAGATTCTAGTTTCTTTCTCTCCTGTTAGCTTTAACTTTTGCTATTTCATTCATCTTCTCAACCTGCACATATTACCCATGTCCCATGCTTCAGTTATCACTGACACTCAGTTGGCATGATTTAGAAAGAAGAGTTATAATTTTTAAGAATATGGCCCTTACTCGGACCTGTTACGGCCCAAACTACCATAACTATTATGTTGTACTTGTATGCCATTTAATGCTATTCTGCATAATTTACATCACATTCTTTCTCACAGATAAATTTGTAACTAATAAAAGATAGGTTTTTAACATATTAAAACTTTTGACGGAATTCCAATACCTTGCGTCTAGCAATATCCTTGGCAATTTCTCTAGCCCTCCACATCATCGTTCAAAAATTAGGTTAACTAATTAAATTGATAATCTTCCTCTTCAATTGCATAATCGACTTATTATCATGATCATCTTTAATCGCAAGAATTCTAACTCAATTGTGAAGCTTCTAGTTTTTTGAGACTCACTTACCGAAACAGTTAAAATACCAAGGTTTTCTCGAAACATTTATTTTCTAAAATAGACAAAAAATACTTCAACATAGATAGAGAATGTAACGAATCAAATCTTATACAGAGAATACCTAAATTTGAATCTCACCAAAACCCACTTTTCCACTGATGCACAATCGATCAATTTCATTTTCTTTTAGGGTTATAGATTGAGATGATGTTGAGTAATATACTTGATTTTCTAATATAAATCTTCTCAGCAGGTCTGGAGCAGAGAAGAACTAAGAGAGGAAGAAAAGTAGAGAAGAACTAAGAGGGGGAAAAAAGGAGTTCGATTAACATTTTAACAAATCAAGGTGCGGAAAGAAAGTTAAGGTTTAGGTTAAGGTGTTTCTCTTTTTAGTTTCACTTGGAAATTACAAACATAACCCCAAGCTAAATTGACAATTTTATGAGAAAGCGTCAAGATATTTGAGATTTATGTAACTGTTAATAAATGTCAGCGTATAGCAGGTATATAATAACAGTTTCGAGCAATACCCGTCATAGGAACCTATTCCCGTGACAGTTTACACAACCGTTACGGTTTTAAATATCAATGGATGACGATTATCTTTGGTAGCCGTCAGCTATAACTAACCAGCAATGTACTGTGATGAATTTTGCTAGAACCGCCATGGTATAAATTTTCAACCGTTACCAAATCCCATATTTGGCCTAGTGCATTTTGTATTTTTTCATTTGTTGGAATATACCTCTGAGGTTCTCAACATGTTTTGAGGACTTTCTACTTTTCACAAGCATATCATCAACATATATTTCTATGGTTTTATGAATCCAGTCCTCGAACATGTCCTCTACCATCCTTTGGTACGTGGCCCCAGCGTTTTTCTGCCCGAAAGGCATCTTGGTGTAGCAATATAACCCTCGCGGGGGTAAAAAAAGTTGTATACTCGTGATCTTCCAAAGCCAAAGGAATCTAGTTATACCCCGAGTATCCGTCCATGAAACATAGTGATTTGTACTTGGTAATCACGTCTACTAGTTGATTTATGCTTGGCAAGGGGAAACTTTCCTTATGACAGACTTTGTTGAAGTCGCTGAAGTCTATGCATATCCTTACTCCCCCTGTTCTTTAGGCACTATAACCATGTTTTGAGATCCATTGTGGGTATTGCGCTCTTCTGATCACTCCCGGTTTCTGCATTTTCTTGAGTTCTGCTTCTACTGCTTGTTGTAGCTCGGGGGCTATTCTTCACATTTTCTATCTTATAGGTTTAAAATTAGGGTCCACTTTTAAATGCTAGCAACACACCTCTAGATCTATTCCTGTCATCTCTTATATTCTCCATGCAGCACATCCATATACTCCCTCAATAAATATTCTAATCGGTCATTTTGTCCTTAGTTAGCAATGTCCCCGCCTTTATTATCTTCCGATCTTCCTCATACCCGATGTTGAGATATCTGGTTGGTTCCAGATGAGTAAAATTTGGTTTACAAGGTATGAGGGGGTCGCATCCTGTAATTGTTATGCCTTACCCTCTGATCGAGTATCATTTTCGGCGACATCCTGAGCCAATGGTTCTTCGATCTCTTGCTGGTACTTTTTTTATTTTGCCTTCTTTTTAACATTTTTTATCATAGTTCCCCTATCCTCGTTCTACTGCAGATCCATCTGCACGCAATACTTAGATACTTGTGGATCTTTGAGGATTTGTGTTATTCTTTTAAAATTCAGAAACCTTAGTCTCTGATGGTAAGCCAATGCTACACCTTTGATGCCTACGATCCATGGATGTCATATAATATCTTCGTATGGTAAAACTACATCTACCATGCAAAAGTGGTTAAAGTGTCTAGAAAGGCCCCTGCCTCGACCATAAGAGTGATATTAACTTTTGGTTTTGTAACCGAGTCATTAAATCCGTAGATGTTGTAAGTAGAAGGGATTAGGACATCGTCTGATAGTTGCATCCATTTGAATGTTTTGTAGAATAATACTTCCACCATACTCTCATTGTCCACGATAATTCGGGCCACCCCCCACTCGTGAATATTCAATGTGATTACTAACGGGTCATTATGGGCTTGTCTATCCATGGTAACATCTCTCGCCGAAAATGAGACTGATTGCATCATTCATGGCTCCATAGAGAGCGTTTTTGCCATATTGAATATTTCCCTTCCGGAACTATCCCTTTTCTGGATACGCATCATGATCCCACTTCTCAGTTGCATACCTTGCACCGAAAAATATAATATCATGTTGCACTGTAGAGATAGAGTATTCCTGCTGATTTGGACCGATGCACATGAGCTTCGGGTACAGGGAAATATTGTAGTACGTACTTCTTCAAATACCCATAGTCTATTATTTGTTGCACGACTTTCTTCGTGTTTCTGCAACCGTTAGTGGAATATCGCCGAAACTGATGATATGCACAATAATCTAGGTGATTATTGGTTATTTTCGGATGTATTCCTCTATTTCACGGATAATATATGTTGTTCCTTTTTTCTACTTCCTTGAGTATTTCATTCAGCCATGCATTAAGTTGAGTTTAGACATTATCCTCAAGTCACGCTTTTTTTCCTTTGGTGTACCATCCTCCCTGGCCATAGTTTCTTCCCGAGAGCTCTGACCTTTTATCTCATCGCTTCTCCTATGAGAAGTAAGTGATTCCTAGATGTGGGTCTAATCCTGGCACCGTGTAGGGTTCTTGGAATCCTAATAGACACGTTTTTGTGTCTTAATTGTCTCCATATTTATATTGTTTTTTCTCAATGTATATACTAATATTAATATTTTATACGTTTTTAGGTATTTTTGGAAGAATAAACAATCATGGAAAAATTGCCTTGAAAAGTTATAAAGGCACCCAAAAAAATACTAAAGGCACCCTATGAATTGATAAAGGCACCCCACCCCTATTTCAAATTCAAATGAGTTTTGTCGGGAGTTCATTTCTACTAGGTTGTGAAGATGGGTGACGTAATTTGAGAAATATTTTTGGAAAGACTTAGACAGTTAAGACAAGGAGATATTCTTTCCTATCTAATAGAAGCGTGTGAAAATGATTTGAAGTCACGAGATATCAACAGATCTCTTTTCTCGCTACAACACAACTCGGACTCAAGATAATTATCATTCGAGATAATTATCATTCGAGATAATATCTCGGCTCAGTAGTTTAAATGAGAATCTCTTGCAAGAGGAAATTGGAATTATTCGGACTAGAGATTGAGGCTAAAACATAAACAATATCAATATTGTTCTCAAAACAGATTCGAGAAACTTAAATCGAGAAAAATAATGACCGAGAATAAAAACATTGAAAGAGAAGATATTCAAGGGATTTGGAAGAGATTTGAAGCTGTGGGGTTGCTATTATAAATAGGCAGTCGAGATAAGAAGATAAGGGGGGCTGGAAGAGGCTCGAAACACAAAAAAAAAAAAAAAAAAAAAAAAAAAAAAAAAAAAAAACTTGTTGCTGTCAGGAAGAAGATGAAGAAACTGTTGCAATAGGTGTTGAAGTATCGTTAATAACCTTGGTGAAAACTTTCATATTCAAGAGTTATTGCAACACTTTAATACACTACCAACCAGTCCTTGCTCAACTGCGTCTGAGGTGGATCGTAGATTCAATAAATCATTTTAATCATTCTTTGACTCAGTTGGCCAGTTCTTTCTTGTATTTTTTCTTCTTTTCAAGCAGTTTTTGAGCTATGTACCTATCTTTTGAGAGTGTTTTGAGCGTGATGAGCTAAACCCCATCATTGGGACAATGGAGGAAGTCATATTTTATGATTGTGGTAATATGATTAATTCTTTTATGACTTTTTGTATTAATTTAATGGATTTATGTTTTTTCTTAATATTCGTGACTTTATTTGATGGTGTATGCTTAGTATAGTAGTTTTGATGCACCATGCTTATGATTTACATCTAATGTTTTAAAAAAATTTGGCAAAGAATCAGAGTCAATATTTTTATAATATAAGCTATAATTGTCTAGAGTCAATGTATGAATCACATGACTATAAAAAATGGTGGAATCCAGAGTCCCAGTTTTTTCGTAATATTCTTATCATCTTTTTGTAGTTTTCTACTTTAGTATTAAAAATTAGGTCTAAAATCAATATTAATAAGTCCGAGTGAACGAAATATTTTTACCACTTGTCTATAATCACATCAATTTTTGGCGCCGTCGACGTGGATTTTTTTTTAGGTTAGGGTTTAAGATTATTTTTTTTAGGTTTAATTTTTTTAATTAGATTAATTAGGATTTATTTATTTTTATTTATTTTTTCCTTTTTTAGATTTTATGTGGGTATTTTACTTGTCTTTGTTTTGCAGGTAAAGTTTTGCAATTATTGTGGAAATTGCCTACCAAAAAAGGTAAGTAGTATACCTCAATTTTCATTTTCTATTTTTCATTAAATTTTTATTTTATTTGATATATTTATTTTAGATTTTATTTGTATATATATAAAATTAAAAAAAAACATGTGCACATACAGCATTTTGCTTTCGTCAGACTATCGATTTTAGGAAAAACCCGTGGAAAAGTAAGCTGAACCCATGCCATTGGCCTTATGAGAGTTACCAGATGAAATTCCACAAGCCTTAGCCTCGTACCTTTGACCACTCTTTGACTGTAGGTATAATCTGCTAAGGTAACCCAAGCATACCTATTGTAGTCAACCTTGCATTTGCATTTGCACCAAAAAAAATGTCGAAGTGGTATTATGATAGTCAATACAACGAATATCCGACTGAGTTTCAAAACGGACATTATCAGTACCATGACCATAGTGTGGGTAGTACTTGGGACCACTACCAACCCTCTGGAGGTTATGGTTCATACTATGGCGATCCCAATTACTATTCGAGAAGTTGCAATTGAGTATTATTTATATCGAAAATTCCATGAAGCAGATGGGATTTGCTACTCCTTATAGTGACCCAAATACCTCTCTAGAAGAATCACTCAAGCAGTTGCGACCTAGTACTCCTTATGAACCCATTATGTGATAAGTGCATAATTTATATATTTTAAGTATCATTTCCTTATACTTATTTGCTAGATTTTGTGTGAATTACCGTGTGTTAGTATTACTTTTGTAGTTTATGAGTTTTATTAGGTTACATCTCTGAAACAAGTGAAATGGAGCTCTACAAGAGAAGAATTACCAAATACCCAGTGTAACTCAGTATATTCCAGTATTTCTACTCTCCATCTTGTATAAAATTGCATTACGAAGCCGACGGCGAAAGAACGAGGTCATTCTGACTTCGTATGAGAAAGTTATGAGCGAAACAAGAATTAAGGGCAAATTGTTATTTCCAAGGAGATTACTATTAACAACCCCTCATATGCTAAGGGGCACTCAGTTCAAACATTGTTAATGGCACCAGCCATTCCGTTCAAGGCTGCCAAGTTTTTGAATATAACTAAAGGCACCAGTGAACTTGCTAAGGGCCATTGTCTTCATCTTCAACTCACGTTGAACAGAGAATTAAGGATTGATGAGTACTGATAGTTCAAAGAAGGTGAGCTCGATATTGAAGTTGTGGCTGGAAGAGTAAAGAGAAAATGCTTCTATTGAATCGAGAAGTAGGTTTGATTGTGGCTTGCTGTGATGGGTTCGAAAGGCAGTAAAGTTGTTGATGGCTCGAGTGAAGATATGTGGTCTATTATTGGTTGTTTAATGGAAGAAATTGGTGATGGTGACTGATCGATCTGTGATGATAATGACAAGTAATGTTGATGGATTAATGGCAGCAGTAATGGTTGGAAGTTGCCAATAATGATGGCAGTGATGATGTTGTTCATGAAGTTAATGAAAATGGCTGAGATGTTGTTGTTGATTGATAGTTAATAGCAGTGAGAGCTCGAGAATGGAATAAACAGGTTATGAAGTTGTGTTCATGGGAGATAATTGAATAAAGATGGACTATGATGGAATCAATGATAGTTCATGGTCATGATTGATCACGATGGTTGTTGAGAAGGACAGTGATGGGTGTTTGGCTGTTGTAAGAGCAGAGAGAACCTCAGTGCTGCAACATGAGATGATATAGGAGTATGAGTTGATAGTGTTGTCAGAGTGAATCATAGTGATGATGGGTTCTTGAAAATGAGCAGCCCGCAAATGGTTGGAAAAGTTACTTGAGCGGCAATCCAGGAAAGAACTAAGCCTTGTGTCCCACATAAAGTTGGTCGGTGAATAACTTCTCTATAAAAGGAATTTGAGTTGTACACGTACAAGGGTGGTGGTTGGCTATATATACCCTGACACAACCAGAAAAAGAACATAATGACGAGGCCCTGACACAGACAGGGGAGAAGATACAGACGATGATAGAAGTTTGGATCCGACGATTCGAGCTTCCGAGTATACAGACAATTATCGGTTAGTTTGAGTCTCTTTTATTAATTAATTCTTATGGCTTTTAAGAAAGCCATGTCAGGCTAATTCTCTTGTTAGGGCGAAATGATGAACTTGTAGAGATGGTTTTCTTTGTGTTTCAAACTTAGAGTTTTCAATTATAAAAACTTAATGTTCATGTTTTGTCTATCTTTCAACGTTTTATCTTTCTCAATAATTTTTCATGTTCTATGTCACGTATAGTGCATCGTTTAATTAGTAGAAGAACTCGTTGAAACCCTACATTAAACCGTTTTACGAATATTCTTTGACTCTTTATGCCACGTATAATTAGTACTTCGAAATTCTACCTTAGGTTGAGAACAAACAATTCTTTTTGAAAATTCTTTCTTCGATTCTTAAAAAAAAAATCTTTCGTATTAGTAGCTAGATTTGGTATTTTACATGAGTAAAATCGAGACCCTTTGTGATGAACACAATTAAACCCTAATCTACAACGGATTCTCGAAACCTTAACGTTTTCCTCTTACTGTTTTCAAACTTTATTAAATAGTTTTAATTCACTCATTAATTTAATTCTTTATAAAAAAAACCTAAAAAAATATTTTAATTAATTTTAATATAAACTCCTCGTGGGAACGAACAGTATTTGCTCTTGTCTACATCTTTCGATACTGTGCGTTTGCGGTAAAAAAAAGTCGGTTTTCAGACGCATCATTATGTCTCTAGAAGAAGCACTCAAGAAGTTAACTAAGACGAGAAATAGGTTTGAATTAGAGACAAATAAGTATATGTTAGAGACAAAGGAAAGAATTGCAACGACGAGAATTGCTCAAAATGAATTCAATTGTTAAAATAGTATTTTCAATTTTACTCTTGATAATAATGATAAATATTTACCTAATCTAGAGGGAGAGGTTAAAATTTAAAACAACACTTGTTAAAATGAGGTTCAATCATTTTCATGTTATTATGAAGATAGTATTGATGAAGAATTTGAAATTCGTAGTCATAATGATCAGGAAATTTTTACACCGTTTGAGCTTCATGATAATAATGATGTTAGTTTCGATCATAATAATGTTAATGATTATTTACCTATTCAATAGGAAAAGGACTTAACTAGAGATACCATTGTTATAGACGGTGTAATATTTCCTTGTTCTTTTGAGTATGATGATGGTTTAGAGGAACGAGTTTGTCCTGAGACTAGTAATTTAGAATCTAACGATTCAAAAATAATAGTTTCTGATAAAGATGATAGACTTGTAGAGATTTTAAATATAAGTGAGGATGTTGTCATATACTGTAGAACTATTCATGATCCTTTACAAAGCATTGTGTTTAACAATCCATTATATGAATGTGATGATCCTCTTGGGATCACTGATTTAGAAGAAGAGGCTTTTAGGAACACCTTGGATAACCCATTGTATGGTTTTGATGATGATGTTCTTTTGGATCAGTTGGGTAACCAGTCCTCAGAAGAATCTTAGCGTAGTTCTGACCTTGAGGAAATTAGAACCCAACCAATAATTTTTAGTCCATCTGAGATTAATTTCCACCCTAAGTTTGGGGGTACGATGATTCTTGTGATTTTCAAGTATCCCTGCTTAAAGTCCCTCACTTGGGACTTGACATATGTGTCTCTACCATTTTAAGAGATTATCTTCATACACTTTTCCCCGAGCCTGATTATATACAAAAAGAAATTCAATTGTTAGAAACCTATCATCCTTTTGATATGGTTTACCCGGGCTATGATACCATAATTTACTTTGTTGTCCCACCAAAATTTTATTTACCAAATGTAGAACATATGAATTTCAAATGTGTCAGATTTTAAATTTTAGAATTAAACTTAATTATTTTAGGAAATTTGAATTGACCGGTTTTCATGAGAATGACCACCACTTTCATGTATTCCATTGTGGTCAACTTTATGAGCCAAATCTGATTGACTTTAAGGATCCACAATTATTTCGATTATTGTTGTATGATTCGTAAATTGTGACTAATCCTTTCTTGGTCTGGATGAAGATTTTAAACTTAGCGCTCTATGGGAGGTGACCCATATGCTCTTAGTACACGGTGCTGGTAATATATTTTCATATCACTTTTACTTTGTTCATCATTTCTCTTCGTTCATGCTTTTATTTATTTATCTTTAGAACATCGAGGACTATGTTCAGTCTAAGTTTGGGGGTAAGGGAGAAATTTTTAGTTGTACCCAAAACTCCAAAATTTAGAGACTTGTGAATAATTTAGGATGATACTAATCATTATAAGTAGATGGAAACAAAATTCTTGTCTATAAGAGTTGGTGTGCCCAGCTAAATAGTATTTCATAAAAAGACAGAGCTCAGGTGTTAGAAATAACATGATAGTCGTCACCAAATCTCGGAGTCGTCACCATATCACGTTCTGTTTTTCTTTTTACAATTTTTTGTGTTTCTCTAAGTGATTTGGTGGGGCACTAGTATCGCCTTGTTGTCGCCGCTAGAATGAAGTAGAGTAATTGAGATCAAGCCCTTTTATTTTAATTGACTTGACCAATAAATAAATAAATAAATAAATAAATAATAATAATAATAATAAATGTATATATTTAATAAATCGACTGTTGGGGCCCTTGTATATACCAGCTGAGTTGATACTAGGATTCAGACCAGTGGGTGCATATCTCAATCCATTAGGGTTCATCTTGGCATGATGTTCATACAGATATTCTGGGAACACCGTTCACCTTAGTCAATATATGCACACTTATATCTCCATATTCATCTTCTTAATCTATTCATGTGGTTGTGGTTTGTTAGATTCCGAGTATTATGGTCCATTGTACGACTATCTGAGTAACATTTTGTCTTTTTTTATACGAATTTTAATACGCTTGAGTGCAAACTAGTGTATAACAATTGGATTCATATAGGTTAATGATTCTCATAGCCGAAGAATTTAGTAGTCAACTAAATAGCATGTTTAGTGTGTACACTCAATCGTTCACAAGTAGCTAGGATTTGGAGTAAAAGGTTTTGCGGGTATATCTCTTATAAACCCTCACGAGACAACACTTGTTTTTTAGGGTCACCTAGGAGTTTAACGGCTAGATGCACGTGCTAAGTGTAGTCGTGATTCCTACGAAAATGAGTTAGATTTTATTTTTATTTCTAAATTAGATTTGCTCGAGGACTAGCAAAATATAAGTTTGTGGGTATTTGATAGACACGCTTTTGTGTACTAATTGTTCTCATATTTATGTTGTTTTATCTCAATGTATGTACTAATATTAATATTTTGTATGTTTTTATGTATTTTTGGAAGAATAAATAATCGTGGAAAAATTTCCTTGAAAAGTCATAAAGGCACCCCACCTAATTCAAATTCAAATGAGTTTGTGCGGGAGTTCATTTCTACTCGTCTGTGAAGATGGGTGACGTAATTTGAGAGATATTTTCGGAAAGACTTGGACAATTAAGAAAATGAGATATTCTTTCATATCTAATAGAAGCGTGTGCACATAATTTGAAGTCACGAGGTATCAACAGATCTCTTTTCCCGCTACAACACAACTTGGACTCAATATAATTATCATTCGAGGTAATATCTCGACTCGGTAGTTTAAATGAAAATCTCTTGCAAAAGGAAATTGGAATTATTTGGACTAGAGATTGAGGCTAAAACATAGACAATATCAATATTGTTCTCAAAACATATTCGAGAAACTTAAATCGAGAAAAAATAATGACTGAGAATAAAAACATTGAATGAGAAGATATTCAACGGATTTGGAAGAGATTTGAAGTTGTTGGGTTGCTATTATAAATAGGTAGTCGAGATAAGAAGATAAGGGGGCTGGCAGAGGCTCGAAACACACAAAAAAAAACAACTCAGAAAAATTATGTTGTTGCCAGGAAGAAGATGAAGAAACCGTTGCAATAAGTATTGAACTGTCGTAATAACCGTGGCGAAAACTTTCATGCTCAAGAGTTATTGCAACGCATTAATACACTATCAACCAGTCCTTGCTCAAATGCGTCTGAGGTGTGTCGTAGATTCAATAAATCATTTTAATTATTCTGCGACTCAGTTGGCCAGTTCTTTCTTGTATTTTTTTTCTTCTTTTCAAGCACTTTTTGAGCTATGTACCTATCTCTTGAGAGTGTTTTGAGCGTGATGAGCTAAAACCCATCATTGGAACAATGGAGGAAACCATATTTTATGATTGTGGTAAATATAATTAATTCTTTTATGACTTTTTATATTAATTTAAATGCATTTATGATTTTTCTTAATTATTTGTGATTTTGTTTGATGGTGTATGCTTAGTCTTAAGTACTTTTGATGCACCATGCTTATGATTTACATCTACTGTTTTAAAAATCTACTTTTGGTAAAGAATCAGAGTCAATATTTCTATAATATAAGTTATAATTATCTAGATATAATGTATGAATCACATGAATATAAAAAATGGTGGAATCCTGAGTCCTAGTTTCTCGTAATATTGTTATTATCTTTTAGTAGTTTTCTACTTAGTATTAAAAATTAGGTCTAAAATCAATCTTAATAAGTCCGAGTGAACGAAATGTTTTTACCACTTGTTTATAATCACATCAAATCCTTTTTGTATTTTCTCTAATGCAATGAAATGTTCTTGCATTCTCCTCAAGTTTCTCAGAGTCTTTGGCTTGTCATTGAACATTGCCACATAGATCGGGTCCTTCTTTCCTAGAGCGTTATGGAAGCCAAAAATTTGTTGGCCCTCGGGCACCTTCTCGATTTTCGTACATAATTTACTCCATCTTGTAGTCAGCGATCTCAAAGTTCTTTTTGTCTCTTGGATAGGGTGAACAAATTGTTAATCCAGGTTTGGTACTTTTGTTCTGCATGTAAGTTTATAAGAAGGTCCCTGATAATTCTTTGAAATCTCCGATAGACCTATTAGAGAGCGAATCAAACCAGGTTAGAGCTTCACCTTCCAAACTTGTTGGGAAAAAATTGCACATTACCACGTCATGGTGTCTCCATTGAAGCAATGCTCTTACGTAAAACTTTATATGTTGCACGACATCCCCGAGCCGTCAAATAAAGTGGTAAACGTAGGCATGAAGCATTTTGTGGAAATTATTGTTCATCAGTTTTTGTGTAAAAGAAGTTATTTCTGCCTCATTGATGACTTCCGCGAGCTTCTTCCCATCCCCCTTCTTACTTATCTTTCTGAAAATTATTTCCAGGAATTTTATCTTGTCTTTCATTAGTTTCTCCAAACATTCATGTCGTGGCCCGAATCTTCCTCCTCTGAGCTAGAGTTTACTTAGGCTCCATATGTTTATGGAGATATTTCCACACTTGGGGAGAAAATTATTGGAGTCGCAGGTTGGAATTAATATTCCTCTCAAGAGTTGGTCGCGCCATACTTCATCTCACGTAGTGCGCATTTTCGTCGGTACTAACATTATCATGATCTTCCACTCTTCTTGTGTTTCTACTTCTTTTGAAGCGGTTGTTCTCCTGCTCTAGAGCAAGGTTCCTTCTTCCAGGTCCCTCATTCTCCTTTCATGTTTCTTTTGGTTCTTGAGTATTCCAGATAACACTGCATCAGTGCTATCGTGACTTGAAATATTTACCCTTCTTAGGACTACAACTTGATACTGCACCTGGCGCTTTCTTTATTGAATTTGGGATAATTTTTGGATCTCCCGATCCTTTTCTATTTGGGCTCGCTGCTCATCATTGAAGAGGGAACGATACTCTTCTTCGCGGATCGCTTCCCTTCGGAATTCGTCCTCTTCGCTTTAGGAAGTCGTTAGTACTCCATCATCCGGGCGTATGTAGTCGTTCGAGTCATAAATCTCGTTATTCTAAGGGATGATCTCCTCTGGTATCGGCTCTGGGACCTCTACGATTGTTATGGGGTTGTTTCCTCCTGCTAAGACTCTTCCTCCCCTTAGTAGTTTGCTCTCCTGTCGGGATATAGTTATTCCCTCCTAAGGGCTGGTTCCCAGGATAATGTACCTATTTCTCAGGTTCCTTGTCATCGATCCATTAGAAGTTCACTCTTTGTATTCCGAGCTCACCTACGTCCAAGAGAAATACAAAAATTATTTCGACTCAAATTTTCTTGTTTCACAAGTTTTGAAAAGAAATTACTCAAACTTTTTTAAAACTCGTATCCTAAGATAATTTATAACCAATTTTCAGTCATCAAGTCTGACTTCCACACCTATTTCAGTATCCTCCCCTTCTAAGAAACTGTTAAGGCGGTCCATGAAGATTTATGAAAAGGACAAACTAACAAAAAACGACTAATATAACCTTATCTCCTAGTGAAGTAACTAATTTCGCTGACAATAACAGATTTATTATACCGGAATATACTCGAATCCTTTTTTATTATCTATCAAATATGTTCCTCCCTATGTTAACAATGATTTTCAAACTCCTTCTTTTAACATCTAAAACATATAGGTTAAATCTCGTAGTCCCCAAAGTTTTTTTGGTGAGTTACTAGCCCAAGAGAGAACTGGTCTCGCCTGAGCTTTTACTTTCGACGACACAAATTGCTTTTTTCTTAGACTTGGGTTTCTAAGAAGCTTTAAATATAGGCTTTTTTTTTCATATAACGACAATCATAGGAAATAAAATAAGAAAACCGAGTTACAAACCCTAACAAGGGAGTTCCTGTAATCCTTAACATATATTCAAACAAAGAAAACATAGTAATAAGAAACCCATTTAAATACAAAAACAAGTCTTCTGTGACGTTGGGTATATTTCAAAAAGATCAAAGATGTTATGTGTTCAAGATCAGCCAATGGTCACCAGGCTCAACCACAAATTATTCGACAAGATAACTTCAATCCTTGTTTCTAGCGCTAAAATATAGTAGCTAAAACCTAACTTCTACATCCCAAACTGGATCATAATAACATCTATGTCTCGACACACACAAAAAAAAATTAACTATCAGGTAGAAACGCACACAAAGCTTAACGTGGTTAGGTATGTTTACCTACGTCCACGAGAAGGAATAATTTAGTTATTATTAATGCAAAAGATTATAAACTTGAACGATCAAATTTTACACTTTTCGCTCTAAAACTCTCTCACAGTGTATATCTAGTGTGTGTTTTTAGGGAAAAAAATTAAAAATTTTATTAAAAAGAGATAAATCCAGTCTGGCCCAAATACACCACACCCAATAGTCAGATTACAGAGATGAGAAGTCGTATCATCCCAACACCATATCAATCAAGCAAAATAGAGATAACTACCATCAGTTTCTTCCTTATGTTACTACCCTGTTTTAATGTCAAATCTATAGATAAGTTTGTAATCAAATCCATAAAAGTTACTGAGCGAAACCAGTTTGAGTGGGTGTTTGAACCCTAAATATAAATCAAATTCTTCACCCAATGATCAAAGAATCCCCATATTTAGGTTTCTTATTTTCTATTCTTCTTGCATTCCTTTCACTCTATAATATCCACAAAATTGCAGAAGGTAGTAGTTGCGAAATTTTTCTGCCCAATTTCTGCCCTTTTGAAACTGACCATGCTTCTATTTGACCCTGAACTGAGTCTTTGTGAGTCCATTTTGGATCAAGGTAGACTATAAAATAATCCTAGATCTTCTTTGCAAGGCTGGACTTTAATAGTATATTATTCACATCCTTTTCTTTTGTGTTACATAAGCAACAAGAGGTGCCTGTGATATCACAACCTCTTTTGTTTAGATTATCAACAGGGGGATGGCATTGTGAAAAGATAACCAAGCAAAAATTAGGATCTTTTGGGGTACATGTTTAATCCAAATTGTCTTTGGAGAGAAAGATAATATTGCTTCTTGTTGTGAGTTTATCCATTTGTGGCACTTCTTTGAGGTAAAACCAGACGGGAAAGAGCATGAGAGGGTATCATCATCTTCTGTTAGGTTAGAAGGGTCTCCTATACCTTGCAACATATCATTGAGTTCTTCCTTTTCCTCATCAATAGTGATCTTGTTTGGTTTGATCCTGTAGAATCTGACCCATTTTCTCATCGAGCGAAAAGTACGAAAGAAATCAGATTTCTTTTTCGATCAAAAGTACTATGTGAAATCTTCTTTCCTCTTCCTCTACCCCTTAATTGGATTTTCCTTTGACCATTATCAATTAGCTCACCCACTTTCACATACTTGTTTGTTGCTATTTTGAAAAAATTTGGGTAGCTATTATGCAAGGGAATGTGAAGTTTCCACTTGTAAAACCAAAATTTGACTGCAAGCACATTACCAATCTTGACTTCGGAGTTCTTTTCCACCAAAATTTTCTCTTTCTGAATTGTTTTCCAATAGCCCCTCCCCTGAGGTTTAGAGTACTATTTAGGCCACACATCATCCGCTTCAGAAGTTATTTTGTGTTGAATAACTGACCTCCATAGAGATATTTTCTCCTTTGCATATCTCCAGCTCCATTTGGCTAAAAGTGCCTTGTTTGTCAATCTTAGGTTTCGTATGCCTAAACCTCCTCTTTTTTTTATCTGCATATGTTTTCCCAAGCTACCCAACATATTTTTTTCATCTTTGCAGTGGATCCCCACAGAAAGTCTCTCATCATCTTCTTCTCCGTTTCCACTGGCATTTGCAAGAGGGACATGAAATAGACTGGCAGACTTGCCAATGCACTATTTATGAGTACAATTTTTCCTGCCTTATTCAGATATTTTCTTCTTCAGGGAGCAAGTTTTTTTTTTTTTTCCAGAATGACATCCCAAATACTTGAGTGTTTGGTAGTAGCACCTAATGGCATAACCAAGTATTTCATTGGTATTTTTCAACTTTGCACTTTAGAAGTTTTGCAATCTCCTCTATTTTCTGATCTGCTCCAATGCTCACCACTGAACTTTTTTCTAAGTTGACTTTGAGGCTAGTTACTGCTTCATATACTTGTAAGACAAGAAGTAAGTTATCCACTGCCTCTTGATAGACACATTTTAGTGTCTAAATTGCACCTTAATTTCTAGTAAGTTAGTATTCGATTTTGTGTCTGTTACGTGTTTTTATGCTTTTGTAGGTACATTAGAAGAATAAAGATTTGTGGAAAAATTGGCTCAAAAAGTGTTAAAGGCACCTGGGAAAATGGATCAAGGCACCCACACTTTGGATTGGGGCACCCTTGGATCGGGCTGAGCTGGATCGGGTCAACCCAGCGAGTCGAATCGGCGAGTCAACCCAGCGATCCAGCGAGTCAACTCGGTCGAGTCGCTGGTTAACTCATCGGGAAGTCCTGTTGCAAACAGGAAAAGG
>JAJJMC010014301.1:3941811-4003764 GCA_023531435.1 Papaver californicum | reverse complement strand
AAGTTTGAGAATCGAACCTCTTTTTACCACTATATTTTACTACATCACCTCTTCTTTTGCATCTAGAAAAATCAGTATGTCATCCGCAAATTGTAGATGCGTCACTCTGATGTTGCTATTGACATTAAAGACATATATCATGTTCAACTACTCTTCTTTATTAAGGAGCTTAGTGAGGATTTCAGCTACTAGAATGAATAAAAAGGGAGATAAAGAATCTCCCTGTCTCAACCCCTTAAAGTGTTTGAATCTGTCAGTTGAGGTTCTATTTAGTAGAATAGATGATTGAGCTGATGAAAGACACCATTTGATCCAAGCTCTCCATTTCATGCCACAACCAATACTCTGTAAAATATTATCAACACAATGCCAGCTGACATTATCGAAGGCTTTTTCGATGCCTAACTTCACCAATATCCCATGGATTTTTGCTTTTAACCTTGCATCAATAGTTCACCAGCTATAAGAATACCATCTTGGATTTACTTGCCTTTTACAAAGGCTCCTTGATGCCCAGAAATCAGTTTTGGAAGTATAACCTTCAGCATGTTAGCTAGAATTTTTGATATGATCTTATATCCGCTACTTACTAGGCTAATAGGTCTAAAATGTTGTGGTATACTTGCTTCCTCTTTCTTAGTTATTAAGTATATGAAAGAACAATTAACTCTCTAATTTACTTTTTCCTTAGTGAAGAATTCTGAGATAACTGCCATGAAGTCTTGTTTATTACATGCCATGCTGCTTTGAAGAATTCAAGAGAGTATCCATCAGGTCCAGGGGACTTGTTGTTTCCGCAACTTTTAATTGTACTCTACACTTCTTCTTCTTCTATTGGTCTTTCTAACCAATTCGCTTCTTCAATTGATATTTTGGAAAAATTCGCATCTTCCAATTGAGGTCTCCAGTTGTGAGATTCTTTAAGCAAATTTGAAAAATGTTTTAAGAATTCCTTCTTGATGTCCTCTTGATTGAAATTATCTTCTCCTGTAATAGTGAGTTTGTGTATGTTGTTCTTCCTCCTTATCTCATTTTCAATCTGGTGTAAGTATTTTGTGTTGCAGTCACCTTCCTTAAGATGTTTGTTCTTTGCTCTAGAAACTAACTTTCTATGATTTTCTGCTCTAATTTTCTTCAATTGCAGGTTCTAGCTAGTTTTGTTGTTGAGGTCGCTTTGTTGTAGTTTACCTTTCTCCTCTAACTTATTCAAGTAATCAATCTTATTTTCTAATTCTTGTTTTATTTTATCACTTTTGCCATACGTTTCTTTTACCCATCTTTTCAACAAGAACTTCAAATTTTGTATTTTTTTGTGAAGATGAAACTTGGAGAGCCGGAAAAAGACATTGCATCCCACCATAATTTCAGATTGCCCACAAAGGATTTATTTTGCAGCCAAAATCTTTTAATCCTAACGCCGCCTTGATTCTACCAACATTTCCAGCAGACAGTATAACCGATACATGTTCAGAAATATTCCTTGCAAGAACTGTTTGAGAAGAGTGAGTATACTTACGTTCAAAAGATGGAGATACTAATATTCTATCCATTCTGCTCAAAATGGGGTCTTCTTGCATGTTGGACCAGGTGTATATGCCTCCTCCTGCTATCAGATCGATGATAATCTGATTTGCGATGAATTCATTGAAATATCTTCGTCCCAATTTTGATCCATCTGCTTTGTTCCTTTCCCATCTTCTTCTTGTTGCATTAAAATCCCTCGTTATGCACCAAGCCTCATCTACCCAACCTATGAGATCATCCAATTCCTCCTAGAATTCCATCCTTTCTTCATCCAAACAAGGGGAATATACATTTGTCAGGGACTATTGAAAACCATCATTCTTATTTGTAAACTTTTGACTTATTGTATTTGGTGAAATCTCTTCATCTCTGCAATCCAATTTATCATCGTCACATATAGTCAGCATCCCTCTCCCTAGACCTTGAGATTGAATTACAGACCACTTATTATTGGCATTACCCCAGAGTCTATTAACCATCTAGTTTGTTACTTTAAACATCTTATTTTCTTGCAAAACTACAGTAGTAGGTTTAATCTTTCTTATGACATCCATCAAAGCATCCATTTTTACAATGTCATTAAACCTCTCATATTCCAAGTTAAGAATTTAACATCCATTTAAGATAAGTAAAGCCTTTCCTTAGATTTGGATGCAGAGCTAATTAATATTCTTTCATGTCTATCAATGATTTCAGCAAAAATGTGTTGGACTGATTGCTTCTTTCCCAAATGGTCTACCCCAAGATTGCTGCTAACCTCCATCCTAAGTTCCACTGTATTAAAAATGGTATCTATGTTGTCTCCATCACTTGGATTGAGTTGCATCAGATCAATTATCACTTTACCATTTTGAATTTCAAGTTGTGAATTCTTTAACAGAGTGTCTATTGTGTCTTGGATAATAATTTTCCTTTCGGGATTTAGTAGACATGCACTAATTTCTTCCAGGCTTCTAACAATATATATCTAGTTGTATACCTCTCCAAAAAGACCTCCACACTTCAATGGTTTGGTCTTGAATTTATTGGCATGAGTGTTGCTACAACCAAAGTTACAGTGTTGAGCGGATGTACATCGTTCATTGTGTTATGATTGGGGCCTGACTCCCGATCTTCTGTTAATTAGGCCCCGATGTAGTCCTGGTCTTCTCGGATCTTGAGCTAGTCACATTTGCGTCCAAATATTCAGATCCCACTTTGTTCTGTCCTACTGTTTACTTTCTCTGTTCTTTATCATTTACATTTAATGTTTTGTGTGCTCTTTTAAACCTAGTGCTCACTGGTGTTAGATATTTTGGATATAACACTTGGACTAGAGGTTTATATCCAGTGTTTCTCTCTTTTCGTTTATTCCCATGGTCCCTCCCTCGAGATTCATTCATGTGTGGACCTAGATATTCTACCACTATACATAGATAACATAATTCAGATCCGATCGGATTGATGTCCGATACAAAGAAAATCCGATCGCATTGATAACTTAATCTTAGAATTTTAACAAGTACAGTAGGTCTCAACATAAATTCATCTGACGGTCAATAGGTAGCACTCACATTTCTAACCACACACCAAGTAAGTACGCTAGGACAACACCGTACAGCAAACTTTGTACAATCAATTATATTTTATTGTATTAGTTGTCCATCACTGTTTGATATTTTCTCCTCCAGGTCTGAAGAAATAGATAGCGGCTCCATCAACTCTGTGTACAAACCTTGTCTCACTAGAGGGGAGGAGAAAGAGAAGGAGAAGATGATGATGATAAATGTATTAGAAATAGCAAGAATGGCAACAAGAGAATTTGTATTGACAGCAAAAGATGATATTGAATTTGGTACATTTTGGTGGTTTACATATGCTGGGATCTCATGTTTTCTTGTTCTATTTGCTGGTATTATGTCTGGATTAACTTTAGGGTTAATGTCTCTTGGTCTTGTTGAACTTGAAATTCTTCAAAGAAGTGGTACCAATACTGAGAAGAAACAAGCAGGTCAGAGATTTTTTTTTTCTTCTCAATTCCTTCAGTTTTGCCGGTTTCTTGTTTTGTTTTCGGTAATTTTCCTGATTCAAGATCAGTTGGGAATTAAAATCTGTAATTTTGATTTCTTCAGGATATTGATTCCAGATTTATGTTTTTTCAGTGAACTGACATGCAATTAGGGAGGTGAATAGATTAGGTTCTGTATTTGTTTTTTCGGATAATGAAAATTGATACTGTGGATGGTCTGTTGTTGTTGTTGCCGTTGCTTGTAATTTGATGAAAATTCTAAGATTTCAAGCTAGTTTTATTATGTTGGATGCATTTTAGCAAATTGATATATGAGTACATCTTAAAATTCTTCAGATGAATTTTTCCCTTCTCGTGTAATGTCCTTTGATGAATCGTAGTGATATTTTGATGCCTACTGTATGTAAGCGCAAAAGGGCTTTGAGGTGTTTATATATGCAAGATAAACCTACTGCCTTACAGCCATAGTAATTTGGACACATGTACAATTAAATGGGGAAACCATTAGGGAAGTCATTTCAAATGTTTAATCATAACCATCCATAGGAAACTGAGTGGAACTCTGGCTGAGATTATAGAACAGAGCTATGGTGTATGAATGTCTTGGTTTTATTTCACATTCTCTAAGGACTTGTTTGTATTGCTAATGCTTTTGCAAGATAAACTTATTGAGCCAATTATTAAGTTGGAGAAAATGAACATTTGAACCGGCAACTATTAGGAAAACCATTCAAGATGTTTTAGCAGTAATCTACAGGAAACTGAGCAGAAACTCCTGTAACTTTTTTTTGCGGCAAGTTGTGAACGAAGGTACAAAGTGAAAAGTATATGAAATTGTTGGTTTGTTTTTTTACATTGTCAAAGTTTTCTTTTTGTTGTTTAAGTTTGTTGCAACTTATAATAGAATTGGTAAGCTTTCAAAATTACAGAACACATCACTATAGTGTATCTTTCAGTTTAAATTATTGTTTGAATAATGCTGCCTTTTGATTTTTAATCATTTTACTCCTCTTGCATGCAAGTCAACTTTCTTTAATTATTTCTTCGAAGGTGGAGTGTTATCTATTATTGTGCATGAGGTAATTTGTTTAGCTATTATGTTCATGCAGCTGCTATCTTCCCCGTCGTTCAAAAGCAGCATCAGCTTCTTGTGACTTTGCTTTTATGCAATGCTTGTGCCATGGAAGTAAGTAATATATAGCACCTTCGATATTATTTATGAGTAGTTAGTTACAAGTTATATTAGTAACAGAATGTGTTATGAAGGTTAGTGGAAGAAAATTACCAAGGTGCACTGTATGCCCCATATGGCTTTGCAAATTTAATACATCTAGTGTGAGAATCAGTATTGCTCATGTTCCCGCTATTTCATTACTTTTGTGTGCAGGCTCTTCCCATATATCTTGATAAGATATTCCATCCATTTCTTGCGGTTGTGCTGTCCGTTACTTTCGTTTTAGCATTTGGAGAGGTATAGTTTTTCATTTTGAAGTCATTCTGCTTCACGTTTAAAGTATAATGAAGTAGGCAAGTAGCTTCTAATGGATAGAAGCGATTTGTCTTTTTCTTTTACTTAACAGGAGAAGGTACAACTTGATTTATTATTCGTTATTGTGGCAGGTTATTCCGCAAGCAATATGCACCAGATATGGATTAGCCGTGGGTGCAAATTTTGTGTGGCTTGTGCGTATTTTAATGATAATTTGCTTTCCAATATCATATCCAATCGGAAAGGTATTTTGCTTACATCCAGTTCAGACTACATTAGTTTATACCTTCTGTAGTTTTTCATTTGATGTTTTCATTCTTTGATTCTGCATGTAATTTATAAATTGGGTTTTCATCTCACAAGAATATGTTGTGGAAAGTAACTTTTTACTTTTTGACACACCTTCAGGTCTTAGATTGTGTACTAGGACATAATGATGCACTATTTCGGCGTGCTCAGTTGAAAGCCCTTGTCTCTATCCACAGCCAAGAGGTAGTCCTTCATAAGTTTTGAAGCGCATGTGACCTTTAAAAGACTACAGGTGTACTGTTATAAGATCGGGATAATATATGCTAAATATACCCAGTGAAATTACACTGACACCTTCATCTAGTCATAATAATATGTTTCTGTTTCACTTTTAGGCTGGTAAAGGGGGTGAACTCACCCATGATGAGACAACCATTATTAGTGGGGCTTTGGATTTAACTGAAAAGGTACGTGTTTTATCTTTCAAGTTTTAATTGATGGGGAGATGATGAAGGCCGCATTTTACTGGCTTATTCTTCAATTATTGATATTATAATAATTTGAAGTGCTAGATGTTTATGTGGTGCTAACTATGCATGTAGCAGAATACTGTGTTTCTGTAGCCTAATTCTCAGGAAAATTTGCTGTTCAAACTTTAAATGTTTAATCTTATATTCTTGTCTGAATTATATATATGCCATGGTTGAATTTTGTAAACTGAATATTCTCATACTTGTGAATAGACTGCTGAAGAGGCTATGACACCTATCGAGTCAACATTTTCATTAGATGTGAATTCAAAATTGGACTGGTGGGTTTTGCCTAGTTCTCCCGTTATGCATTACTTTTGACGAAAAGTTGGTTTTAAATTCTCGTCATGTCAGTGATACGTAAAAGCATTCATATACTGATTATACAGGGAAGCTATTGGAAAAATACTTGCCCGGGGACATAGTCGAGTTCCCGTCTATTCTGGAAATCCAAGAAACGTTATTGGGCTTCTATTGGTAAGGGCTTAAAACTGTAGGCTCGTGAGTGATTACTATGATATTTTGAATTTATCGGTATAAAAATGGAGCTGATTGCAGTATTTGTAGTTACTCTTTGTATTTATTTCAACTTTCTTTCTACAATTAGGTGAAAAGTCTTCTTACAGTAAGAGCTGAAACCGAGACCCCAGTTAGTGCCGTGTCAATTCGCAGAATTCCTAGGTATGCTTCTTTAACAAACATTCTTTCTTCGCAGTTTGTTTTACCTCTTTCTTGTTCTCCCATACATACCAACACTTGCACTTGAATTTTTCCCAGGGTTCCCTCAGACATGCCTCTTTATGACATACTAAACGAATTTCAAAAGGGAAGCAGTCATATGGCAGCTGTAGTGAAGTCCAAAGGATCAACCAAGAATCCTGTTGCAGATTTGAAATTAACAACTCCGCTTCCCAGGCAGGATGAAGAATCAGAAAACATTATTATTGACATCGAGAAAATTCCAAGCTCGATAAGCACTCATCGGCATTTCTCCTATCCACAAAATGACGTTACAACTAATGGAATGCCTCGTTCATCTGAAGATATTGAAGATGGTGAGGTCATAGGTATTATTACTTTGGAGGATGTATTTGAAGAACTTCTACAGGTAATCCACACTGCTCTTCAACCTTTGTTCTTCCCTTCTACAGACTTATGTTGTTTGGTCTTGAATCTTTATTACCACAGCCTGTCTCTCACCATGTTCTCACTTAGATGTTCCATTAAAAGAAATGTGATATTTTCCACAATTTCTCATGTGAATTCTTACTTTCACTAGTTTCCATGTTCCAAGTTGAACTAATATGCAACTTTTGTCCTTTCACAAATGCCAGGAGGAGATCGTTGATGAGACAGATGAATATGTTGATGTTCACAAAAGGTACAACAGTAGAATGATTTTCTCGAGTTGAGCTTTAGTCATTTGCTTGTACATTAACACAATTTGAATTTGCTACTCAGAATAAGAGTAGCTGCTGCAGCTGCTGCTTCATCAGTTGCACGAGCTCCATCCACCCGGCGGTTAATCGCTAGCAAGGGAGCTGCTGTGAGTCCTCGATTTTGCTGGTTCTCCAGTGTATTTCATTAGAAAATTTAAGATCAGGAATTTATGAACCCATCATTTTTCATGATCTTCAGGGTGGTGGCGAAAACAAGCCGGGCCAAACTCCAAAAAAATCAGGCCAGGAGGATTCAACCTCAGCAAAACCAGGAGGCGTTTTGGAACCTCTCCTTGAGAAGAAAAGATAATAGCAGTTTCTACCCATCTGGACCCTCTGTTGTCGAGGTATGGTTATGGTCACGCAGTATCTAGACCTATGTATTTTCTCCCTTTTATATTTGGTGTTCATCCTTCTTGTTCATATATGCAAATATGGGAGAGACTAAATATATCGAGTGTAATGATTGTTAGAATATTGATCCAATTCTAATAAGATAATTTTGAGAAAAAAAGTCAGTATTGCATCATGCAAGTTCAAGTGAATTGTATGAACCATGATCCAAACCAGTTTTGCAATCGGTGAAATGCAAGTTCTACACGTGCCTTTTTAGTTAAGAATTCTGACTTTTCCTTTTTCATGCACCAAACCTTGTGGTCAACTTAAAAACTCCAGCGGAAGGTCAGTAGTCAAGCTTTTGAATTTTCGGAAGGGTTTCATATATATAGAGAGAGAGCTCATAAAATGCTATCTTCCTCTTCTCTCTCTAATTCAGCTTTAGGTCTTGAATCTCTCAGAAGATTCAAAGAAAACAACACTATTATAAGATAATAGTTAATATATTATTCATGTCTTCCTCGACTCATTTGAATCCACATATATCCATATTCAAGACCAATGTCATCGGTCCAAGAAGAAATGCCCTGATGTTGTCCTTTTCAACTCATACAACTCCATTATCTAATTCTGCATCAGCATGTCCATTCCAAAAACTCTTCCAGCTGAAAAATTCAACAAAGATAACTTGTTTCACGTTAGCAAGTTTGGGTTCAGCCCAGAAAGGAATTCCATCAATGCTTTACATGAATTAAAACATGAACATGTTAAAGCCCAGGTAGAGGAGGACTTAGGGAATGAATTTATGGAATCGATGAAAAAGTTGAAAGTAGTAATGGAGCGATTCAGAGTTTTGGAGATGGAGAAGTTGATGGATGGATTTAAGGGAGATGTACCTATTACAGACAAGGACAAAGAAGAAATAGAGATGATGAGTATGGAAATAGTCAACAAGTTTCTAGAGAAACCCATGAAATATTTGAGTTGCGGGGAAGAGAGCTGGAGGTAAAATTACAGGATTTGAAGGTTCTCGTTGAAGTGTTCGAGTCTAATATATGTTCAAGAAAGTAACAAGTAAACGTCGATGCTCGAGATATAATACAAGTAGGAAATAATGTCTATTAAAGTTAGTCCAATACAATGATTTTACACTGCACGCAAATATAAGTATACGCCAAAGTCCATCAATTGGAGGGTTTTCCAGATTGATTTGTTATTTTCTAACTTGACACGGAGATCCGAGGACTAACATAAAGGAAAGACAAAAGTGCTGCTTTGTAGTGTTGGTACTATAGGTTTTAGTGTTTTACTGTGTTGCAATTCGTTCGTCTCCTAGTTACAGTGTAATTTGTAAGTAACTGAATTAGCCTACAAAACTTTTGATAAATTATTTCGTTTTGGTGTTTTTCAGCTTGTTTAAGTAACTGCATCAATGGTTATTGATTTGAGTTCATTTTTCATGAAAAAAGTTAGTCCAATGGAACAAGGTTAATTTGAGTATTTGCCATGGCAGATCATTTCACTATAAAAAATGGACAAATTAACCTAGTAGACTCTGGTTATATATAAATTAATATAAATATGTGAAAATTTCTGATAAAACTCCAGAATAAACACTATTTTTTATTAGAAACCTACCAATAAAATTGTCTATATCAAAAACCTCAGAAAATATGAAATGGCAACAAGAGGAAATGTCTCCCCCCTAACTTAAGGTTAGGGTTTTTGACTGTTTTATGGAGCAAAAGATTACCATAAAAAGGTTGATTGAATCGGAGGATTCGTTGAGGGGAAATGGCAAACATTTCTGGCTTAAGTTTAGGATGGTAAGTTTAAAAATTTGAATTTTCTGAATTTGGGCTTCTGTTATTTGAGAAATTCCATTTTTACCTCCAACGACTAAGCTTATGAGATTAGAGGTTTGATCCAATCCTTGATCACATTGGTGATTATGATTTAGATTAGGCAAGAATGAGCAAACTGATACTTGAAAAAGATTTAGCACTACTGCTTCAACTGTCACATGTTGACAAATCCATATTAGCACCACTGCTACTAATATAACCCAACTCTCGTTGTAACTCATGGTTACCAAGAGGGAATGATATCACCACTGGTTAGAACGAAATCACAAATGATATAATGGTATTATAACGTCACAACCAATACTGCAAAAATTCAAGAACTACTCCTTGTTTATACTGGATCATTGAGATATTGCAAGACCCGAAAAGTTTACCCATAAAAACAAGTTTCAAACGAATAAAAAATAAACTTTAATAAAAAAATTGCAAAATAAAAAATACAATCAGAATCAAAATAGATGATCTAGCTACGGAACACTTCACATTTCACACATATGTGAGATTATCTAGTCTCATATTGGATCCTTGGGAACCATCACAAGGACGGTCGGCATATATATTTGAAGGAGAATGCCGTGTCATCCAGCGGAACCTAGAAGAAGGTAATTCGGAGCCTAGAAGAAGGTGACTCGCCCAGACAGCTAACTCCTTAGAAAGGAATAGCCAACTGTCTGGTCCATCTCATAAATCTTATCGGTCGGCAACCCGGAAAAATCAAAATAGAAGATCTAGCTATAGTTGAACGAATCATGTCATATATTCGTTCCGTTTTTAGAAAAGTGTTACTATTACTTTTTTAACTTGGTTTTTTTATAGATTAAAATAAAAAAATGATAGTAACATTTTTCTAGAAACAGAGAGAGTATTATGTTTAAAGGATCGTATCACATACATGGTTTCTGTGAATTTTTTGAATTCTTTGACATAATACCATTCGCACATTTTGAAAATAAATAAATTTAATCATATCCGTCGTTATAAAATAATTGCTTTTATTTATCATGTTAGTAGCATTTTTCATTCAAATATCTCGTTTATGTGATAAAATTTGACTGATTTTTAATATGTATAAAGTGTTATTTATAGGGATTAATTTTCTCACGTCTTACGGAAATTAAAAAGTTATTTTACGTTTTTTCGGTCACGATAAATTTATAGATATTAATTTAGAAATAATTTAATTTCTTGAAGATCATAATCTAAATATGTATTTGTTATACATAATTATAATATGAATCGCATTATTTTCCAATTGTAATACCGTATCATAGTTTTATTGGGTGATTCATGATTTAATAACGGGACATGATGTGTTTTTGAAACTTCATTACTTAACGAAAGAATACGTCGGCAAACAACTACGTAAAAAGCGGGACTTTTAAAAATACATAATTTAATTCAAATTGATAAGTAATGATTCGTTGGAAATAAACGACGTCGGTCACTCTTTATCATCGGAGGAAACTTGTCCCCCATCACCATCCTTCGCCGCTTCATCTTGCTCAAACAAAACATTGTTTTGGTTTCAGATGTTGTTTTCATCATTCATTTTATATTCCTCGCCCACGTATCCATATTGAACATTTGTACCTGGGGGCATATCTGACTGGACTATGTTACTATGTCTCTGATTTGTTCTCTCTTTTTGACAAATGTACTCAAACCTATTATATGTTCCCGGCTCCACCTCCCGAACAATTATTACATCACTCTGCGTTTTCGTATCGCTTTCCCTTTCTTCACCATCATCGCCAAATTATCCATATGTTTCTATAATCTCAACCATAACATGAAGGTACGCACATATTCGACGTCCCAATTTGACGGATTTCTTACACCAACACATGCGCTAAGATGATGCGCAATTTGATCATTAACAAATTGTTGACGGATTTCGTCGGTCACCACCACCCATTCACAAACCTCACCATTGTAGTTTTTTTCTTTTGGTTCTTTTCCTTGATTTTTTGTTGGCTATCTGGTAGTATCTCAGAATATCTACTTCTCTTTATATAGATGAAATCTGTTCTGTGTAGATTTTGTTAACAAATGTCTATTTTTTACAAAATTTTAACTACTCCTGCCACATCTCTGTGGCATTTTAATCATGTCAAGTCATAAATAACAATTTTGTTTGTGAAAACTCATTTGAACCAGATCTCCATAAAACTCATTAGAACCAGATCTCCAGTCTCCTCTATAAAAGCTCATTATGTTCTTTTTCCCCTTGTATTTTTATGCATACTCCCGTACCCATAAAAGTTAAAAAGGATCGGTAAAAATATTCATCTACTTTAATCAAATCACACTATTGTCACCCAACTAAAAATACCTCTATCGCTTCGAACACATGAATCTCTTACAACCAATCAGGTACGAATTACAAATTAGAATTTCATCTAGGAAACTTCGGATCAAATATGTGTGTCCTTCAGATATTTTCCAGGAAATTTCAGATCAAATATGTGTATTCTCCTTAGTTCATAAAAATTCCAGTAAAATAATCATTTGATCAAAAGACTACAAAATATGCCAGTCCAATATTTCGTTTATCCCTTCTACCGGGTCCCGACACGATGGGTGTGCTTCTTCCGCACTAACCAAATGACTGCATATGACAACCTTCAGATACCCTTTTTTTCTCCCTTTCTGGTTAAGATTCAATGTTAGTAACTTTTGATGTTGGTGTGCTTCTTCCACACTAACCAAATGACTGCATATGACACAATCTTCATACACCTTTTTTCCTCCCTTTCAGGTTAAGCTTCAATATTGTAACAGTTGATGTTGATTAACATCTTTAAAGTTGGTACTGAATGCTGAATCCCAGCCTAAAACATGAAGAAAACTTAGTATGGTGCATCCTTGGGGCAAAGATGGAGAATATAACCAAAAGGTCCAGAACTGTCTCAACTCCATTATCTAATTTGTTTTGGTTAAAGCTGCAGTGAACCTGACGTGATTCGAACACACAACCTTCAGACATGGAGTCAGATGCGCTACCATTGCGCCAGAGATTCATACTCGTGCACATAAATTAGGGGTTAGTTTAAACAGTAAGGGGTGCGCAGAAGGTCCAGCCATGGGACCCATATTCACTCAGATGGTTATGTCCTTCTGGTTGCATAGAAAACACATGAACTGTATATGAAACTGAAGACATATTTGTTAAGGTACAACTAATGTGTGCAATATTTCTGATGCACGAAGACAAACATGGACTCGAGCTGAAGACATACAACAAAATAAAAATAAAAATCCGAAGTATGAAGTGTTAAGTTAACACAATAATAATTTGCTTCTAAATTAGTTAAACAGATAGACATTTGTCTCAAAAGGAACTGTTCTCCATAGTCCCTTTGTCAAGCCTTGCAGAGTAATCAATGCTTGTACATAAGATAGAATTACGCATGTTGTGTAGAGTCTATAGACTCATGTTTGTCTCATTCATGATTGACAACACGAGAGACCACAACATATAAAAGCTAGACTAAATTGGATAAAAGAAAGAGAAGAGAGAGAAGGTGATGTAGTTGTTCTCCAAACTCATCATATAATTAACTCTTCATCATCCTGAAATTGTCACAGGTTAGATAGTGAGCCCAGAATAAGATTCAAATAATTCATCAGTATAAGCAATTAATATCAGAGATTTTCTTAGTTCAGTTTAGTGGTTTTGAATATTGCGCAGTTAAGTCACATTCTTAATTAACTAACGTCCTATAATTAGATTCCATTCACCACACAATCATAAAATTGTACTAACTGAACCAAGGACATCAAATGCTTCAAACCATTCAACCAATGAGCTAAATACTCTAGAACACAAAAATGAAACTTACTGTTGTAATAAACGAATGCATTACATAAATGCATACCGTACTGTCGAAAAGGATCAGGAGATTACATGATGAGCAACATGATTAACAATCTCCTGCAAAGGTTGAGTGTCTTACCTAGCAATTTTCTGCATCTCCAATTCATCATCAGGTCAGCTTCAAAATAAAATTATCTCATTGGAAGAAATTTGATGGAGCTTCTCCAACAAAGCATGCTCCTTGGACAACAGGTGCAGCTTTCTTCTTTTCCACTAATTCCCGCACCTCAGATTCTGATTTCACCTCTGTAGACCTTGCAATGTAAACATTATAGTAATGATCGCACAAAAAGTGAGACGGCAAACAGTAGCTTTTACGGTGGAGTTTTGCTCCCATCACTGCCAACAGTCCCACAAATTGCCCATCAGTAACAGATAAATAAACATCAAAGTTACTAAAATACTGTTAAAATTAAACAAAACAAACAAATCAAAGTGGAATCACGATTCTTACATAGTTTGCGCAAGTAAAATACAATTCAACCTTTCAACAATGAGCATTATAAGAAAGTTTTCCTCCCTGTGGTGATGTGTAATACAGATAAATAAACAACATAACTAACCGTTATATGGATGTGATAAAAATCCAATCAAAATAGGTATAATTCTGTGCAATGAGAGGATTTGAGCTTCAAGTTTAATGAGTTCTAGGCCAAAATTAAATGTGATAATTTTGGTAATTATCATTCGTAAGTCTATGGTATCTGAACTCATACCTTTGTCTACCTCCAAATACATACAAAAAATTGGATTCTCGAGTTTATAAAATACGTGGGGCGAACCTCACAGATTGATACCTTGTAATTTATAAAAAAACAAAAATTATTTTTCTATTGATGTATTATTGTTATAATGAATCACATAGACCGACAAATTTAGCTAGCTTTAGTACATAATTTTATGGAAATGCAGTTATGTCCACTCATAGTGTGCATCAGAAAAAACACAAAGAAAGACTGATGATGCTACTATGTTACTAACCCACATAAATTAAGGAAAGAAAGAAAGAAAACACTTATTCGTACTTCAACCTTAGACAGTTCCCTCAAAACTCCATAAAATGTTGTTGCATTTCTCCTATTTCTATGTATCGAGCTAAAAGGCTCATGTACTTTGATTGTTTTGTTGTTGATATGGAACTCAATTACGTTTTATGTATTGACAGGCTGGATATATAAACTGTACATGCTCCTTTTGGATGTATTAGAAACTGCTACATAAAGAACACTGCAAAGGATCATAAAATATGATACTGGATTAGTGAGTTACCAATTGCAAGAACGGAATGCCTTATCATTGTAAAAGCCTTCTTTCTTAAAAGCAGCCTCTGTATGTTGGACAGGGGTTGTGCGATAAAACAAACTCCTTTTGAACCCCTTTTGTTCTTTGTCTCCCTGAACTGACTCACAAGCATGAGCCTCAGCTTTATCAGTGACTGCACATGCCGCATCACCTTTTAACCTTTTAACTGGAATCGACAAAAGTATACGAATCAGAATATAGCAATCTAGGAAATAGGAAATACTGTACAGAATTGATGAACAGATAAACAACTGAGGAAGTTACTTCTGTGGGAGTCAGCATGAGAGATTTCCTGCCTAAAAGCATATGTAACATTCAATTGCGCAAGTTTTTGTTGAAATCGCACTCAACTCTGAGTGTCTTTAATTAGAAAGTGAAATCTATAGAACAAAGAGAGATCATGAATACACACCTTTTATAAAAACCCTTTGTGGTGGTGGAGCTGGATATTATTGCACCATGTCAGATTGTGTTTCAGGTGGGAGGTTGCAATACTCTGGATTTAAGACACATAGAATGGGTATAATTTTATCCAAAGAAGAGTATATAGGAACAAATTAAAAGTACCATGTTCACACACCTGAAACATCAATTTGATCACCGGCAACCCCAGAAAAGTTCCTGCATGACAATGCATCATGATAGAGTCAGTTTCAGGTGGCAACCCAGTAATGTGTAGCTAAATTGAATTGCATAGATACTTACATATCCTCGGAACTGAAATACACTGAGCCATCATTGAAGCAATTGGAGAGCCACATGTCATACGAATGATTCAAGCTCTCATTGCAGGACACAGATCTACTTTCTATTGTGTAGAATACAGTATTAAATAAAAACCGAGCAAGAACCTAAAATAGCATATTGGTCAACTGAAAAGAAACTAATTTGGAGAGAGAAACAAACATGAGTATCCTGAATCCCACTTTAATTTTTCATGTACAGCTTCTACCATTGTCTCCTCTCTACCCTGAGTATAAAAATGAAAGAAGTCCAAAGCATAAGATCAAAAATTAAACAGACGTTTTAGTCAGAGTAATCAATTGGAAGTATCATCGTGTCGATAGCTGTATAAGCAACCATTATGCATTTAATTTTTTTTGATGGAATGTGCAAAGAAATAACTTATAGAAAAAATGGAATGCTTAAGCAAACAACATCGTATCAATTATAAAAAAAAGGTATGTTACCGGCTACTATCCAAAGTTACAGACCTTTTCTTTTATGAATTGTGACTCCATTGGTTTATTGCAAAGGAAAGGGTCGTCTGGAGCATCAAGTTGTAGCATTCGTCTTCTCTTTAATTGAGGATGATAATATTCTATATAATTCGCCACTTCTTTCTCCGTATTATCAGCATCCAAAATTTTAATATGTGCTTTGTCTTTCTTCATGGCTATGGTAATAAGGCGGGGTGGTTAAGCATCCAAACACCTGGAACAATATAACCATCAAAAATTGGGTGCGACAAACACAAATGGCATGCCTTGCACTCTTTCACAAAAAAATCTCTTTACAGACTCTTAAACCAATGGTTGCAGATTAGGATATACCTTTTCATGACCACACTTCTGGAGAGGCTTCTTTTAATGATATCAGTATAATATTGAGTAAAAGGAGTCTGTTTGTTGTCCACTTTGATTTGCACAAAAATCATTCAAGACATCGAGTAAGCATTCACGAGCACATTCTTGATCTAAAGAAAAAAAGATAAACAAAGGAAAGAAACTCAACCTCTTGAAGAAATGAGTCAACAGATGCCTTATTTTTTGGTGAAAAGGCAACTTCTTCCCTTTTCTTTTTCACGAACTCAACATTCTGCTCAACCTGCATTGCCATAAATTTATCAAGTGAAATAATGCCATGACGCTAAACCCTTGAAAGTTAAATTAGTATTAAAAACTGAGGAAAATGGTTTTTTTATTTCTTTGAAAAAATATTTGACTAATGCTTCAACTGGGGAGATAGATTTACCATATCTATTAGATGTTTCACGGGACGTCGAAGACTTTGAACAGTAATTTTCTCATTGAACTTTCTCATACGAATTAGGGGAGTAGCTGCCAGCTCAGGAAATGATATATGGTAGCTCCACTGAGCAAAGTGAGCTGAAAGCAGCTCAACTGCAGATAAGACACACTCTTCTCGGAAGAGACGTGATTTCAGCCACTGCTTTGGGACGTACATCCAAACTGAATCTTAGCAGCCTACCATAACTTCAACAAACAACATTAAAAATCAAAATCTTATATCATATAACCTTTAGTGCAAATGACATATCAAAGGGTTTTGCAGATTTTGCATCTGGCGTGCCAGTTCCAATGTACCCCAAAGAGTCAAGCACAAAGGATGTCACAGGGATGAAGTCCCTAGAAGAACTTGAAAGATGATTGAGCATTAGAATGCATTTTACTCTCAGAGGCAAGTGCCATGGCCAGAAAAAATGTGAGCCACTCCATTAAGTGGTTAGTTGCTGGATAGATATAAATATCTTGCTACATGATCTCGGAACATCTAGAGAATAAAGCTCGAATATGTTATAATATGTGTCGTGATGCTTAATATGTGTCGACTCCGTTTCTATTTGTACTCTTAACGTACTGAGAGCTGAACTGGATAGAACATAGGTAGTTCAGTCAATTGGCTTCCATTTCCACTTAAAAAAATTGTATCCGGTCAATCATACATCATGCAATTTTGATGATTATGTATTTGAATACATGTTATATTTGTATAATATGTTTCCATTAACTAATGTTTCATATTTACCCTCACCACTTCACCATAAAAGTAAGAGATGTTTACACTGCCAAAATGCTTTGACAATGCAGGATCTGAAGCCAACAACACTGGGGATAAAGGAACTTTAGAAGCTTCCCGTGTAGGCTGCAATTTGAAGTTGAGAGAATTCCCGGTGCAGAACTTCCCGTACAATGAGTTTAGTATTTAATGGGACCTTGGATGTCATCTCATCTACTGCTGGATAAGCTGCAGTTTTCAATTATGTTGTATGGGCATCGAGAAAACTACTAAGAGTTCCACACTACAATAATTAAGAACATAAATCATATAAATCTTAGGATTCCTAATTTCCTAATGCAAAGAACAAAGAGCTGTAAAACTTAAACCTAATGCAAAATAAACATAAGGCCTTTATATACTACCTTGCGACATTCAAATGGCTTATATGGTGGAACTCGGGTTTAACAACGACAGAAGAACACCCCTGCACTTAGAAAGAAGAGATAAATCAAGTAATCTAAAATGACAACTTACCTTTGTAAGCTCAAACCATATGATCATGCCTCCATCTCATCTTCAAGCATTTTCACAACAAAACCACCCCCAATTTTACCAATCAAAGAATGCAGAAACACTGAATCCTACACAGAGAAATGAAAATAGATAAATTCAAAATCAACCTCAATCAATCTTATAAAATATGAACATATTGGTTCAATTTCAGAAACTAAGAAAAACCCATAATTTAAAATGAAAATTCAGCAAAATAAATAATTATCACAATGATTATCACTGGAAAACACAACAACATAAGATGAGTAGTTAAGTGTAATATAGGGATTTACCTGAGATGAATGGTAGCAACAAAAATCTGCAACAATACATCCAAAAATTAAGAAAAACATAATCAAGATTTGTACAGATTTGTAAAAACAGATTGAGAATTGATAAAAAAGAGATTGCTCAGATCAGCGGGTTACCGAGACGCAAATATTTCCTCGACTGAAAAAAATCTGCAATCCGGTCTGCTGAGCTTGAATATTATGGAGTCATCGCCGCAATCCCTAAATCAAAAACCTTAAATCCGCTATTTAAAAACTTCTTCCAGTTCATAGAGAGAAGAGTAATTAGGGTTTTTGGTGTATGCTTCGAATTCATCAATCAAATCCCTCTTTTCTGCTCAAAACCTCACATCTCGACCTCGTAAGCTTCTTTTCTCTTCTCTCTTTACTTGTAGTTACAAATCAAATCTTCGGTATAGAGACTTAACTCTATATTTCTCGATTTACTGTAGTCGATTTGTTACGGCTTCATATGGGAATCAAAATCAATTTGGTATAGCATGAGATATGCAAAAGTTATTCAAACCCCATTCAGGGTCATCACCGAACCCTAACATTAAAAAAAAAAAAAATTAAAAATACAAAAAACAGTTTTCGATCAAGACTCAATTTTGATTCTGAAAACATCATACAAAACTTCTAACATCGATCGTTCTGGGAAAGAAACAAAAACTCTAGACCTAAGAACTCATGCACGTCGCTAGGAAAGAAATGGAGAAAGACTGTAGAACGACAGAAACTGGGGATGACACTGAACCGAATTTTTCACAAAATGATAACGCAGAAGAGGGTATCGAATAGACAATAAACCGTAGCCGTAGGATCTAAAAAACATAGATGGAACAGTATGCTGGTTATCGGAATACCCAAAAAGATCCGAGTCTGAAGCCCATAAATTAAGGTAGATTTCACTTTCAAAATTATGTCATCGACAGTCCTCTGCTTACCTTCAAAAGATCTTGAGTTTCTTTCTTTCCACGTGCTCCAAATGACCGCATAAGGAATCCATTCCCAAATCTTTTTGTTTCTGCCCCATAGTACATTGTTATTCCAAGCTTCAAAGTTCTGTAAAAGATTTTCATTCATGCACCAAGAAATCTTGAAAGCCTTGATGAAGTAGAACCACACTTTTCTTGAGAAATCACAGTGAAACATTAGGTGATCACTATCCTCCACCTCCCTCTCGCAGAGCTTACAAGTTAAATCAATGATGGTTATATTTCTATGTTGCAGGTTGGATAAAGTAGGTAGAGATTTATGGAACGCCGACCACAATCGAATATATATTTTTGGCGGAATTTCTTTATGGCATAAAAATTTAGCGAACGGAACACACGATGTTTCATACTGATCATTGAGAACTTATAACATTTCTTGATCGGGAACATACCAGTTTATCGTCGAAAAATTTAACTGCGTCTTCCTCCCCATCTAGAGTTGGTGGTGTACCAATCTTCCTCATTAGGCCAATATAGTCGTCCCTAGCTCTTGTCGATACAATGGAACCAATCTTTAGTTCCCAGTTGCCTTGTCCATCCACACATTCCTTTATGCTGCTCCATTTTGATTCTGCATTTTTAAAAATAGTAGGGAAAAGTACAGTTGATGATTCCCATATGCACATGTACAGTTGCATCACATAAACGGGAGGGAACGCCTATTTATTACGGTGCTGGAGAGAAGAAGAGAATAGGCGAGGATTCAATCCTCGCTTAACGAGTTTTCAAACCTCGTTTCAGGGAAGGAGGTTTCTATCATCGCTTGACCGGTGAACTTGAATTGAAGCGAGGATTCAATCCTCGCCTCACTAATTACCCTAAAATACGAGAAAACCTTCTCTTCTTCCTTTTAACTCTTTTCCTTTGTTTTTCACCCCATTTCTTCCCTGTTTTGCAATGGTGAATCAAATCAATGGAGGATTGGGGTGATTTTGATGGAGAATCGTTGAAGGGGTCTGGTGTTTATGTAATTGTGATTGTTCCCAAGTGTTTTGAGTTGATTTTAACCATCAAACGCAACAAAGGTATGCTTTTTCAATCAAAATCCCTAATTTGGTTAATATTTTGATTGTGATTGATTTATAATCGTTTTTGTGGAAATTTCAAGTTTATGGTTGAATGTAGTATGTATATTATGTGTTTAAATTGTTGGTATGTTCAATTTGATGTGATTTATCATTCTAGAGTTCCATTTATGAAAAACATGGAGAATTTGGGGATTTTTTTTTTTCAACTTTTGTTTAAGGTGAAAATTATTGTTTACATTGTTGCTGATTCTTTTAGTTGTGTGAATTGTAGTGTTTTATGGCTATGCATGCAAATGATATATTGTCTAGGAAGGATGATGAGAACCATAGGTGTTCGAAGAACAAGGAAAATGATCGACGATTGCAATTCAAAACTAGTTGGTCTCCCGTGAACAAGTATTATAACATAGTTGTGAAAGATAACCCAAATGCGTTACATGTCTTACAAAACTGTGGATTTTCTTCGATTTTTCAACTTGATTTCACATATGTGGACAATAAGCTAACGGAAGCACTTATGGGGAAGTGGTGGAAGAAACCCCAATATTTCACTTTTCGGAATTTGAGTTAGGAATAACACCGATAGACTTTGTTAGACTCACGGGAATTCCAATCGGTGGTGGTCGTAGGATGCCACAAATACCATGTGGGTTGGGCAAGCTTGATTATGCCGGATATGATGGTATATTTTTATCTGGTGTGAAGGCAAACAACGATGTGAGAGTAGCTATTGCAGAACAAGCACGTCATGATTTCCCATGACGTGAACCTGTAAGGGTTGGTGAATGGATATCGCAAGCTTCATCCATTCAAGTAAGTTTTCTTTATTTCCAAATATATCGAGAGTACAGATTCCACGAACAACGTCGTTGTTTGGGAAGAATTGACAATGATATTTTTGTTGTGGTGTATTGTAGATTTTTAATTGGAAACACTACAATAAGAGTTCATAAGGGATGGTTACCATTGTTGGATGATTTGTATAATGTTAGTCAATATGATTGGGGCAGTGCTGCATTGGTCAATTTGTATGAGTGTCTTGACAAGTGGAGTTGTATAGATCGTAATGAAATGGCTGGGATGTGGATGATTATAGAGTATTGGCACTACCATTATTTTCGCAACTGTCAACCGCTTTTGAGAATGCAACAATCGATAATCATTCTATATATCATGGCGTATTATTATTTAGGAAGGATAACATAATTGGTAGATGCTAAACTGATAGCTTTAAGCATTCTATTAGATCAGCTCGCCAATAGCTTGACCTGAGAACCAAAGAGTCGGTCATATGGCGACCATGAAAAGATGATTAGTACAATTGTAATACCCACTATTTTTATTTTTCTTCTCGGGTCAAGTTTTACCTGAATTAGCTAACCTAGGTTGTGACACTTGATTAGATATATAAAAATCCTTGTCATTTCACTTAGTAAAATGCTAGAGTGGAAATAGTCACCTAATTATAATTTGGATAAGTATTAAAATTGAGAGAAAATAAAATGACAAATAAATAAAATAAATAAGATTAAAAAATAATAAATATGAAATTTAATAATAATAAATATATTGGTATAAGGTTTATTATAAATAGGGGGAAAGGTATTTGAGAAGTTAAAAACATAAAAGGAGGGGAAGAAGATAAATTTGAGCTAGGGTTCTTGAAAGGAAAACTTTATTGGGAAAAATCAGTAGAGGATCAATAGAATTGAGGTAGAATGCGAAACCCTTTCTCCTTTGATGTTTTTCTTTGAGTGTGTACTTCATATGATTTTGTATTGTTGGGGTTCAGTAATTTATTCGCATAAATATGTATCTCTAATTGATGATCAGGCTTTATCTGTTAGTATATAACATGATTAAGTAGCACTAGTTAAATTTTTTGAGCATCATTCACCACAAAATTCACCGTTAAATGTTTGTTTTGATGAAGATAATATTTTTTTGAAATTCTGAACAATTTCTCTTTATTACGTTTTTGATTGATTTAGGTAACCTTGATGATGTTAGAATGATTTAGGATGTTAAAAAAAGTTGTAGATTTGTGTGTTATCTTTCATTGTGAGTTGGATTTGTTCAATTTAAAAATATTATGAATTAACTATGAATATTTTGGTAACATGATGTAATATGCCCAATTTTTATGTTGATTTTGTAAAATCAATATCTTAAGTTTGAGCCTTTATTTTGTTGTAAATTTGGATATGTTATATATAATAGTGTCAGGAATGTTCATTACAAATTTGAGGGCAATCAAAAAAATTATCACCATGAAATAATTAGTGTAAGATGTCTGCAATTTGTAAAATGTATTCTTGTTTTCATATCTACTTGAGTGAAATACATCATTACTTGTTTGTCATATGATTTGATAGTTTTTATAAAAATTATTTAAAAAAATAAATGAGTTCATGTTTTTCTGTTAGCATGGACTTGGGTAATGAGTTCCGAAAGTGAATGGGTAATGATTCCCAAGAACGTATAGGGTAATGATCCCCTGATCTACCGATGATGGTTGTCCGTGTGGAGGTAAACGATAGGTGGAAGTAAGAACCAAGGTTTTCGTACCACGAACTCATGTGTTGAAATATGAATTGCATGATTTGTTGGAAACTTTATTGGTGTTGTAATCTCATGGAGTGAAAACATATTGGATAATTTATTCGAAACATGATTGGTATTGTGACTGTTGAATATATGTCATTGATTCGTTGAAGTTGTACTATATTTATTGTTATATGTTTTAATTGATAAATTGATTTTGTTTCCGCATCTTTAGATAATGGAAGTGCATTCTATTAAGCTGTAATCTCACCTCAATTGACATTCTTGCAGATTAAGTGAAAGTTGGAAGTGGAACTAAGAATTTAGCTATATATCTTGTTGATTGTATTGTTTTCTTGTAATTGTTTGAAGTGCAAATTGATTTCAAATGTTGCATTGATAACATTGTTAAGGATAAAACTAAACTTAAGAAATGATAATTGTTTCTATTGATTCATCTTAATATGTTAATTTCATTTAAATAGAAATAAATCATTAAGTATCATTCCGACCCATAACACCTTGAGTTCGGATTTCCATATGGATTTGACCCTGGTACGGAACTCGGGGTGTTACAAGTTGGTATCAGATCTTTAGGATTTAAATCTTGAATGAGACCGTAAATAAATTATTTTCGTATGTTACTATGCATGATTGTTTGATTTGATTGTTTTATTGCTTGTTCCATCTTATTAGTTATATTATGAGTTTTGTCAAATTCATACGAATTGCTAGTTGTGTGCTGGATTGAATTTTCTTGTCGTTTATTATGGTATTATTTATATTATGTGGAATTTTGAGGTTGTAAGCATGTTCTAAATTTCAGGACGAAATTTCTTATAAGGGTGGTAGAATATAATACCCGCTATTTTTATTTGTCTTCTCGGGTCGGGTTTTACCTGAATTATCTAACCTAAGTTGTGACACTTGATTAGATATATAAAAATGCATCTCCTTTCACTTAGTAAAATGCTAGAGTGGAAATGGTCACCTAATTATAATTTGGACAAGTATTAAAATTGAGAGATAATAAATGACAAATAAATAATATAAATACGATTAAAGAAAATAATAAATATGAAATTTAATAATAATAATTGTATTGGTATAAAGTTTATTATAAATAGGGAGAAGGTATTTGAGAAGTTAAAAACAGAAAAGGAAGGGAAGAAGTTAAATTTGAGTTAGGGTTCTTGAGATAAAAACTTTATTGAGAAAAATCAGTAGAGGATCACTGGAATTGAGGTAGAATGCGAAACCATTTCTCTTTTGATGTTTTTCTTTGAGTGTTTGTTTCATATGATTTTGTATTGTTAGGGTTCAGTAATTTATTTGCATAAATATGTATCTCTAATTAATGATCAGGCTTCTTCTATTGGTATATAACATGATTAAGTATCATTAGTTAAATTTTGAGCATCATCCACCGTATATTCACCGTTAAATGCTACATTTGATGTTGATAATATTTTCTGAAATTCTGGACAATTTTCTTTATCACGTTTTTGATTGATTTAGGTAATCTTAATGATGTTAGAATGATTTGGGTTGTTAAAAAAATTTGTTGATTTATGTGTTATATTTCATAGTGAGTTGTATTTGTTCAATTTAAGAATATCATGAATTAACTATTAATATTTTGGTAACATGATGTAATCTTCCTAGTTTTTATGTTGTTCTTGTAAAATCAATATCTTAAGTTTGAGCCATTATTTTGCTGTGAAATTTGGATATGTTATATCTAATAATTTCAGGAATGTTCACTAAAAATTTGAGGGCGATCGGAAAAAGTTATCACCATGAAATAATTAGTGTAAGATGTCTGCAGTTTGTAAAAATGCATTCTTAAGCATATATGCTTGAGTAAAATACATCATTACTTGTTTGTCATATGATTGATAGTATTTTTTGTAAATATTATTTAAAAGTAAATGAGTTCATGTTTTTCCGTCGGCAGGCAATGATTCCTGAAAGTGAATGGGTAATGATTCCCAAGAGTGTATAGGGTAATGATCCCATGATCCATCGATGACGGTTGTCCGTGCCGAGGTAAACGATAGGTGGAAGTACGAACCAAGGTTTTGTACCGTGGAATCATGTGTTGAATTATAAATTGCATGATTTGTTGGAAACCTTATTGGTGTTGTAAGCTCATGGAGTGCAATCATATTGGATAATTTATTAGAAACATGATTGGTATTGTGATTGTTGAATATGATTCGTTGAAGTTGTACTATATTTCTTGTTATATTTTTTTACTTGATAAATTGATTTTATTTTCGTATCTTTAGAGAATGGGAGTGCATTCTATTAATCTGTCATCTCACCCCAATTGACATTCTTGCAGATTAAATGAAAGTTGGAACTGGAACTAAGAACTTAGCTATATATCTTGTTGATTGCATTGTTTTCTTGTAATTGTTTGAAGTGTAAATTGATTTCAAATGTTGCATTGATAACATTGTTAAGGATAAATTAAGCTTAAGAAATGGTAATTGTTTCTATTGATTCATCTTAATATGTTAATTTCATTTAAATAGAAATAAATCATTAAGTATCGTTCCGACCCATAACGCCTTGAGTTCGGGAAGAAGTTGAGTATTTACCTTGATGAGAGATGTTTACGGAAGATTACGGGACAATTAGTGATGCTTATGTGAATCCTCCAGTTTTAGCCTCTGTTGAGGCAGGAGAAACTATACCCCTAACACATTACTGGTTAGTGGATGACCTTCGTTACGATCAACGGTGGGTCAAAAAAAGTATGAGATATTTATTGCCAGCAATCACACACGTACGAAACCACGATGAGGTAGGTGTGGGTAGCGCAGAATGGCAATGCAGACCTAGATGTCCACCTCCAAACATGTCGTCTCAGTCTTACGACGTTCATCCATATGCCCAAACAATGACACAACTACCACAAGTGGAATTGATTTTCCCCATGTACATTGATAGTCATCTAACAAATGTTGAGGTGCCTAGGCCACCAAACTATCTATATGATTTCTCACATATTACATCCACGCGAGTTAGTACCTTTAATTTCCTTTATAAATTATGAAATACATTTTATGTACCATTCTATTATGTAAAATTCATTGGTATATGACTAATTTTAAATATTCATGTCTTTTAGGAGGAGTTGTTGAACCGCTGTTTCGAGCAACACATGTGCTTGGATTATACAAGAAGAGAAGTTATTCATCGTATTAGAAGGTTTTATTTTAGAGGGAGTGATTCGTATTTTTCAGGTTTTAGCTCTGGTACACCTCAGAGCCATTTCTCGAGATATAATTTACAAGAAAAAGTCACTCTCCATGGTACTTTTTCCCAAGAGGGAGGCGGGAAGCAACCCCACTTGGCGATCCATCTGGAATGATGTATCCTCCAGAGATTGTGTTTTGGATAGCCAACTAGACACCTAAATTTTATATCTAGATGGTTGTATGGATGAGTATTTATTTATGTAATAAATTTTAAAAAAACATTTTATTTTAAAACTTTTTGAATTAATATAAATGGTATGATGAATTGTATTATTTCCAGTCGTCAAGTCATGTCATTTTCGTGTCCATTTCTTTTAAATTTATCATAATTTATTTATCAAACACTACAATTGAACTGTCACTTCTTCGTTGGGGCTCGCTACTGCGTGCAAATGTATAGGTATAACAGTGTTTGCATTTATGGGAATTGATCTCTTTTATATATACATTCAATACCAGTTTTTTCTATAAATAGAAAGCTTCTCACCCAATGTAACACCAAATTCTCAAGTGCTCAAATTTTATACTCCTTTATTTTCATACCTTGTATCTTTTAATCTAATATCTTCCCAACAATGCCTCCTTTTCCCCATTTAGAAGACGAGGCCCTGATTAGGGCTTTTACATAAATTGTTAATACCCCTTTAACCGGTGTAAATATATCTCAGAGCCCTTTATGGAGGCAGATCCACGCAAGGTTTATCGATTTCATCGGGAACCCATTCGGCAACATCCTCAAATCGATCATGCATCAACATATACTTATAAAAAGTGGTATGAAAAAGTTAGTGGCTATACTAATACCATTATATTGATCCCGGTCTTCCGGGACGACGAACGAAATGATTGTAAGTATTTATAATTTAATTGTTTTTTTTATTTTAATAAGATTTACCAAGTATACACTTATTGAATGGATATTTGGTTTATCGTATGATGAAGTCGGACTTACCGTATACCTTGCAAAATACGGAATGTCGTTCTAATTTATTCTTTGCTACTCAATGATAATAGAGAACTTTCCTGATGTTAACCCGGAGGTATTAGCACGTCAACCAAGTCCTACTAATTCCGATGATGACTAACATAATTGATATTAGTTTTTTTGGGTATATCTCTTTGTAAGCCCCCAAGAGACTAAACTCGTCCATTGGAGGCCACCTTATGGATTAAAGGCTTGTTGCACGTGTTAAGTGTAACCCTATATCATGCGAAAATGAGATATCTTTATAGCCTAGTCGTGTATTTTGTTTTTTATTTAGTAATTTAAACAGTATACTATTTTACCGTAATTAATAAAAAATCCCTGCATTATCAAAGATAAATCTCATGTCATTGTCTTATCTCTTTCATACAAAAGTGTCATTATTTCTTTATGAACGACCACTAGTGGAGGACAAGAAAGCACTGACAGAACAAGTTCTAAAAGAGATTGAAAGAACAGATTACATCAGAACCATAGTCAGTTCTAGTATTGTCGTTCTAGTCCAAAAAGTTCGGATTCTATATGGGCCTATTTTTTTAAAATGAAGAACATATTTTATCCGTTCCACATATACTCGGGTAGAGTCTGGCCTATATTTTGATTTTATTTATAAAAAAAATGGAAAATGATTCAACTAAATCTAAAGCTGATTCAACTGAATCACAAAATAAAATAAAACAAACAAGAAATTGAATGAACATCATATTAACAATTTTGAATTCATTATATTTCCAAATCATTTACAAAACATCACAGAAATCTAAAAAGTATCGTAATACAACCAATTACAAAAAATTAGTATCAGATTTATACCAATTTTTAATGCCAATTGCTTCATATAGTTCTAACTATTGAAAACCCCTTCAAGGATGAAGTTTAAGAAGTTCAAGAAACTAGAACACAAGCAACAAATGTTACCCCACCATGGCTCGATGAGGATGAAAACCAAAATTTGTCCAACAGAACATGATAATGAGTGGGTGCGTTGTTCCCTGAAATTTTGAGAAAAGAAGGCATCCAAATTAGAAATCATAAAGATCCAGAAGTATTGAGAACAGTAATGAGCTAAAAGGAATGTTGAGAACACACAAGGACTAAACATAAGGGAAAGGAACTTACAGTCATTCCAGCATATGAACCCATGTAGAAATCGTTGTTGAGGGGATGATATATTTGTTTGTCAATAATTGTACCTACAAAAGCGCAGAAAAATATGTTACAACATTTTAAATGGAAGGAACTACCTTAAAGAAGTAAATTGCTTATTTAGTGAACTACATAGGTGCATACCGTTTAGGCCAATTTTCATAATGCAATTCAATAGACAAACAATGATCAAGTAATTGTTCAACCAAAGTTTGTATAATATCATAATAGGAACTGGGAGACGGTTGACTTCATTAAGATCAAACTAGCCACACCAAAAAACATAACACACAAAATCAAGATTGCTTCAATCATGCAGATAACAGTAATAGAGAAAGAGGACTGTTCATTTGCAACACGTCTAAACTTGGTCCATTGTATCATGATTTTAGTCATCAAAATGTTTGGTGATTTTTTTTTCCAGAAGATTTTCACATTATATTGATAAGAACTTATCGCATGCGAGGAGCCTACACAGGGAAGAAAAAAGAATACGACTGATAAGTTAACCTAATATGAAATAAAGTATTATCCCAATCCTCCATCTTGGTTTGCACGTCAAAAATTAGTATAAAGATAAATATCAAAGAGAAACAGAATCTTGCACATGCAAAAGTTAACATGTCAAAAATATAAAACAGGAGGAATAAAACACACAATCTTCATTAAACGATACATGGTAATTAATCACCTAAAACTGGTTATATGGCTTCATTTCTGAAGCAAAGAACCCATCTTCACATAAAATGATTTGTAGTCTATAATAAAAAAGTTTAATTGTCAACTAAATTCTTAAAACTGAAAAGATGGACTTGCCAACTCAACAAGAAGATACTTACACAAATATAATCCTTCGAAAAGGAATTTTAGAACTCTGTCGTCAAGTTTACAAATTTGATCAACAAATATATAATTACACATATGTCAGGCAACAGACTAAAAGAAACCAAAATAAATCACCACTAAAACATTTTTAGCAAGGAAAAGTGAATGCATTTTTTAAGAGAATTTGAGTAGAGTACCTTATTTACAAGCAAGTTTACTTGTTCTCGATACATCTCTTTCACATCCATAATATCAGCATGGATTTTCCAGCTACACAAATGAACTAAGAGGGTTAGGACTGAATACTCCAACAAAGTACCACTTCTTACAGTGCAGATACATTATCCTATGAACCCACATGAAGATGATTTAATAGTCGATAATTTATGATGTTTACGCCTCGGCATGTAAATAATCCTCACATGAAATAAGGTTATAGACCATTCAACCTCATTAAAAGATGGTTGAAATACTAACACAGATTTACTTGGGAGTAAATATTTATGAGGAACAAATTGAGAAATGTAATACCTCTTCATCGCGTTCACCTATTAGCTCAAGTGTTGCCGAGTGTCTTCGTCTAAGAGCTTTAAGTTCTATTCTTAAACCAGGGAGAATAACAACCTCTAATTTTAAATTTTAACCTGCACATCATCAGAGAATATAATGTTAGAAGATATCACAAGGTAAAGTAAGTACGAAGTCAAAATGTGCACGTGCTGACCTCTGCTGTCATTTTGACCAACTTCTCAGCAAGAGAGTCACAAATAGATTCCAAGGATGCCTGAAAGAGTACATAAGATAGAAGTCAATGGACAAAGGTCACAACAAAAAGGTTTTATATTTTAACTTTTATCTTGCATCGAAAAGAAGTTTTCTAATTATATAAGTTATGTACATAAGTTACACAAAAATGACCTATTTTAAGCATTTGTAGTATACCATAGACAAATATTTCTAAGAAATTAAGAAATGGAAGCAAACACGAGCAAGTATTCTGAATCTTATTATGAGATAATCAAGAACCTATCCCGGTTCAGGAGCTAATAAGAACAGAAACTAAATTCTTTTATATATGAAGTAACATAACATGCCACCCCAAATGAATAGATTGTGATATAACTTTGAAGCTGAACCATGGAAACACGACATAATAATTTTCTTACGAACTAACATAACATGTCATATGAATCAAGAGATGCTTGCAGGAAAACGCTTTCCTCAGACAAAACTTCAATTTTAACTAAAAGCTAACAAGGGTTTCAACTAAAACTATCTAATCATACAAATACATAAAACTATAATTAAAAAAATCAAATATCAAACAAAGCTTCAATTTTAACAAGGGGTTTCTCTTCTTTTTACAGGAAACTTGAACAACCTTTAATAATGATTTTCAGATACCCTAAATCAATACCAAACCCTTCACATAACCCAAATCAACACAATTTCACAAAATAACAAAAACCCTATATGAAAGAAGATTTCAGGAAATCCTACTGGATGAAACCAACTAAAAGTGATGGAAAGTTTATAGTTGTAGATCTTGGAAAATCCAACTGAACCTGAAAATCATCAAAAACAAATACAAAAATTAAAACCCTAACATCAAGCAAATTGAATAAGCAAACAGGAAGTAAAATTTGTAAAAAACAAACATGGATTTATAAAAAAGGGTTAAACAGAAAGGTTTTAAAGATGTAAGAAATGATAAAGATTTTTTACCTGCGGATCTTTGAGAAATCGAACTTTTCCTCGAAGTATTCTACTAACTTTTTATTAAAAACTAGTGAAGAAAATTAGAACTCTAAACTCAAACATTGAAAATAAACAAACATGAAACAAATTTTGATTAAGCTTGAAAACGAGAATCTTTGAAGAAGAAGAAAGGGTTTTGAAGAAATAAATACAAAATCAGAGTTGTTTAAAAAGGAGATGGTTCTCTCATACACGTATCTTTGAAGGTGGATGTTTAAGTTTTATTATGGATGGTAGAGAAGAAAATGCGAGATTAACAGATCTTTGAAGGCTGCTAAATATCTTGAGATGAAAAGATATGAAGATGGACGAAGAAGGATATGCAAATATGATTTATCGCCTTGAGAAAGAGACAGAGAGAGAGAGATTGATGAGGAATTTCTATTTCATGAGGTGGAGGTGAGATTAGGAGTAGAAGAGGCGAAAGAGAACTGAGAGAGAAGAGATAGGTGGAAGAAGTCCATAGTTTTCAGTTTCATCTCTAGCCGTTTATCGAGGTGGGGTCCATTAATCATTGTTTGCTCAATTTTTCTACCACATAACGGCCAAATTCTATCCGTTCTAACTAAAAGTTCATTAACAAGGATAAAATTGTAAAATTTAAGGTTATAAAAGGTCGGTTTCTCACTGGACTTTAATTTTTCCGTGTTTTTACTAAAAAACAACTGATTCTAACTGAACTACATGTGGTACGACCCAAGTCGGTTCTTTTACTGAAAGCCTAGTCATCTCTAACAAGCCCATTATCTACTAGTGGGCTAGCAATAGAATTATCACTTCTTCGGTGGGGATTGGTCTTGTGTAATCATCCAAATGTGTTGGTATAACAATGTTTGCATTTATTCGTTTTATCTCTTTTATGTATCCACAATCTAGCAAGTTAATATTTTTTTTCCATAATACAACACTTCTCGAACAATTTTAACACACATCAAATTATCAATTTCTCTAAATATATACTCATTTTTTTTCTCCTTGCTATCTTTTAATCTTTACGCTTTCCTATAATGCATTTTTATACTCACGACGAAGACCTCACTCTAATTCGGTGTTACCCAAACGTTGTAACTAATACAATTGGTGTAAATATCTCTTGGACGGATTTATGGAGGCAGGTGCACCAAATGTTCACTGAAACAAGTGGGAACCCCAACCATCGCAACTACCATTCGGTCGGATTTCGTTTTTTTTTTTGTTATTAATAATGCTGTGAGAAGCTTCAAGGAGGATTTTTTGTTACCCCTATATTGAACCAGGAGTCGTGGGACGACGAAAGAAATGATTGTAAGCGTTTATTATACAAGTTGTATTTTATTTATAGGACTTTCCAATTATATACTAACAGACTGGATTATTGGTTGTTTATTGTAGGAGGAAGCGGCACGTACCGTATGCATACTTGAAAATAATGGAAGGTCATTCCTTTTTGATCATTGCTACTCAACAATGATAAATATTATTCCTGGTTTAAACCCGGAACTGTTAACATGTGAACTAAGTCCTAATAATGCCAACGATGAGTAACTGATATGTTGATAGGTTTTGTGAGTATATCTTTTTGTAAGTCCTCACGAGACAGAACTCGTCCAATGAGACCACCCTATGGTTTAAAGGCTTGTTGCACGTGCTAAGTGCAACCGTGGATCGTGCAAAAATGAGATATCTTTACATCCTAGTCGTGTATTTTTTATATATTATTTTGTATTTCATAGTATTTGATTTGTGTGTTTATCCGCTGCAATTAATAAAAATTACCCGTATTATCATAAAAATGACACACTATATCTTTGAAAATATAGGGTTTAGGTTTAGAGCGAAAAACATTTATGCATCATTATTTCTAACCATGATGAAGTACAGTCTTTCCAGCGGTCTAGTCATGTCTACACAGTTCTTTGATAAGGCTTTTGTAGGTGTGTACAGATGTTCCCCGACTTTTGTCACTCTTTATTCAATAGGGCCAAGATTCCTTACAATCAGCTCTGGTTTTTCCGTCGTTAGGTCCTTATGTCAATGCCTTTTCTATATTTTATTGTCTTGTCCCATTCTTTTAAAATAGTCATAAATTCTTTATCAACGAATACCAAATGTAGTGTCACTTATTGAATGGGGCCTCCTATTTTTTTTTTTTAAATATCCCAAGCAGTGTTTGAAATTATTCTTCCTAACTCATTTTGTTTCTATAAATACCACAATTCTCGCCCAATATAACACACAACAAATTAGCAAGTTCTCAATTCACATCCTCCTCTCTTTTTTTCTTGGGTATATTTTATTTTTTTTGTTTTACCAATTATATCTAATTTTACTAACGAAGAAGACGAGGCCCTTCAAAGGTTGTACTCAGACGTTTCTATTTATTCGGAGGAGATTTTATTGGGGAGAAACAATCAGAAGGTTTTTTGGAGTCAGGTGCTCCAAGAGTTTACCAACATATTTGGAACCATAACTATAGAAACGTTAAAGTGATCTAATGTAGGATGACGACGATTAAAAAAGATGTGACAATATTCATAGCCGTTCTAATACCATTATATCGAAGTAGACTCTGGCTTCAGTGATGAAATGCTTGTAAGTTTTTTTTATCATTTAACATCTTTCCTATAGCATTTAGCCTATGAGGTAATTTTTTTTGGGATAATTACGGGGATATCTGGCATTTTGGTATTTTAGCATTTAGTGGTCTTGGAATTCTGGTTTTCCAGGAGGACAACAAAAATGTAGTCCTTAATTTGCCACATCTTAGGATGACGTCGTCAGCGAGAACAAAGTTTACTTTAGATTGGAATATGTCATCTGGAATAAAACCTAAACCCCTATGCATCTGCAACTGTTGACTTGTTTTTATCAGTTGTAACTCATCAAACAAAAGAAAAGTAGAAATGTCAGGAACTCAGTGTTATGAGAATCTACCAACTCTAAGTTCAAGTTCAGGAAATGGATGTGTTCAACAACTTGGTGGTCTTCAAACCTATGTTTGTGGTTCTTTGGATTCCAAATTTGGAATTCTTTTTGTTTCTGACATCTTTGGCTGCCAAGTTGATAGAGGGGCTTCCCATGTGAAGACAAAATAGGGACATTAGGTAGGAATTTCAAAAACCCCTTATCCATGATATTTTTATAATGGCTAAACTACCCCTGATTAGTTAATATTAGTAAAACTAATTAGATAATAGATTAGGCTAATAATAATTAATCTAAAATAATCTTATACTTAATCAAATCAAATCAAATTTTTTTTTTTTTTGGTTTGGTGGGAATAAAAAGTAGAAGAAATTAAAGAGAATTTTTTAGGGTTCTTAAAGACCTAGATTTTGATTCACTCAACCAGAGTAGTCAGGTATACCTCTAACTTAAACTCTTGGTCTTTTTACGGCTCAAATTTGATGAAATTACGTAAAAAATTATGTTTTTTTTTGTGTTTCAGGGAATTTTACGGTTGGGTTTTCATGTCGAACCCAACCGTAAACGCCATTTACGGTTATGTGTTCATCCTAACCAAACCGTAACCGTAATTTCATGGCGGAAAACCAAATCGTAACAGTTTTACGGTTGGATTTTCAACATCATACCCAACCGTAACTAACAATTACGGTTAGGTGTTTATCCTAATCTAACCGTAACCGTATATTCATGGAACAATCAATCGTAACAGTTTTACTGTTGGGGTTTAGCATATGACCCAACCGTAACTAATCTTCAAAAAGAAGTGTTTCTATCCAGGATAATTTACGGTTGGGATTTGACAATCAACCCAGCCTTAAATAGCAATTTTAGTTTTAGTGCAAACAAATTTACGGTTGGTATGTTAATCGAACCCAACCGTAAACGATCATCTTCATCTCCTTTATCCCACATTTTGTTTTAATGCATAAATCAGATTTTTATTTGTTTTGGGTTTGATGTGACTGAAAATACACAATTAATATAAACATCCATTTCTCATTACTTAGACCACATTACAACCCATTAGACCATTAAAGTATTACATAGACAATTGAAATTACCACCAACAAAACCACATGCCATTACAAAAGTACTAATAAATAGGTTTGCGATTGAGCAAAAAGTCCTTTAGGATGTGGTAATGAGGTAGGTAAAGAAAGGGCCATATTTTCCATCTCCTCCATTCCTGAATAGATCTCTCTAAAACCTCATCTTCGGTTTCACCCCTAAGTCGTAGTTGACCAATAATACGAACTAATGCCATAAATTCTTCTACTTGTCGGCGTATAATGCCATATCGATAAATCAACTTGACGTGATCACGGTTATAAGGGTTGCCGATTTCAGAACAAAAGTTTTCATAGATTGTTTGCCAATAACTCTGACTCGTTTTACCACCTTGCCTTCGTTCTTCTCCTCTTTTCGGATAACATAATACATAGTTGCGGCAAATACATAAATCTTCATCCAAAGTAAAATCAGGATTTTGAACCCCAGGTTGAGCCATAATCTAGTATATTAGAGTAATAGTTTTGTTGGAGATGATTGTTGTAAAAGAAAGGTGCAATTTCTTTAAAAAAAATTTCATGGGTTTGATATGTACTCAACCATTCTCCTTTTTTTCCTTCATAAAGAAGATGTGTAATGACTCTATTTTGAAAGATGGGTCTTACAAGGTTCCAACAGCTCTATTTTCAAGCCAAAAAGGGCTACAAAAATGAAACAAAAAAAATTAAAAAAAAGGTTTACGGTTGGGTTTTTGAATCAAAACCCAACCGTAAATATTCCTGGACCCTTATTTTTTGTATTTCCTTTCACTCCAAATTGGGGTTTAAAAATCGAATTTTTAAACTTATTCATTCAATGTTAGTAGATTTAAAGTAAATAATGTCATTCAAACAAACAATAACCCAAAAAAACGCAAACACTAGAATACTTTTTATAAGGATCCAGGAATATTTATGGTTGGGTTTTGATTCAAAAACCCAACCATAAAACTGTCATTCTTTAAGATTCTGGCTGGTCTACGGTTGGGTTTGGACTTGCGTCCCAACCGTAAATGAAGCTGGGGTATTGTTTTTTACAACTCTGAGAATTATGATTAAATTAAAGGCATACACTAGTGAAATAGAAGAGTAGGCAAAGACATTATTTTTTAGATTAAAGGAAGAACTAAAGGAAATGAAATACAATAGATCATTAGATAATTACACTTAAACACTTAAGTATATAGGATGAAATCATGATAGGTACTTTCTTCCAAAATACGATAGCAATCCTCATGCGTAAACGTTTTGCAATGGTTAGTTTCATATCTGTCGAGAGCCATGACCCACTGAAAAAAAAAATCAATAGTAAGTTTGTATGTTAGAAAACTATTTTTGATAAAGGACTTATTGATTGACATACTTACTCTTGTCACACTTATTGATTCAAAAACCAACCGTAAATAATGAGTTGTGACTGTTTTACGGTTAGGTATGGACTTGCGGACCCAACCGTAAATAATCAGTTGTTTTGTTTTTTGAGTTGATTTCTCCTTTGCTTGGTTTCCAACTTGAAATTTTTGTAAATAAAACATGAAATTTTGCTAGACCATTTTAAGATAAAAACTTTCCCATACATTCTAACTAAATTGAGATATGAATATTGTCGCAAGAAGTTATAATCCACCCATAAAAAAACATAAGTTTGACGCAATTTTTATAATCAACGTAGAGTTAGGGAGAATGATGAGGGGTATGTCGAGCACCAACACGACTTCCACGAGTACGAGCACCACCTTGCACATCCTTGGCTTCATCATGTGTTCTTCATCACTAGGTTACGGCTCTCTTCGGCTAGTACTCGCACCTCTTGTATCGGCTCTACTCCTCTTTAAGCTTCACACCATCTCATCTTCGATTGATTCATGAAGCTTCCTCAATTTGGCACGCATGATCTTTTTTTGCTTGATTGTCATCACATCACCTCTACTTATGGATGGAGTTATAGACTCTGCCAATGCAAGTGCTTTCTTTTCCTATTCACATATGAAAATAAATGTTGGTTGAGTCTTTAGTAATAAATCGTAAAAACATTAATAACATAAGTAATTTACGTACCATAGATCTGTGTTGTTTCCTTGACCCCTTTGAAGTTAGATAATTTACAAACAGTTCAACACAAGCAATCAATCAAAAATTAGAAAATTCAGAACTCTTTACGGTTGGGTTACACATATCTAACCCTACCGTAAATAATGAACAACAAGAAGTTAATATACACAGGCAACTTTACGGTTGGGAATTGACAATCCGACCCAACCGTAAATAATCATCAACAAAAAAATTGAACTAACCAGGATAATTTACGGTTGGGAATTGACAATCGAACCCAACCGTAAATAATCTTAATTTTTTGTTTTTGACATATGAAGAATAATTTACGGTTGGCAATTAGAATCAAACCAACCGTAAGAAAAAAAAAATTCTTTGAGTGTAAAAATAGTTTATTTTTGGGTTCAAAATCGAACCCAACCATAAAATTTCATCTTCATCTCCTTCCTTCTTATTTACGGTTGGATATTTTAATAACCCAAATGTAAAATTCAAAAGAAACCAGTTACGGTTGGGTTCAATTCGAACCCAACCGTAAGTTCTTTAGAACATATATTTACGGTTGGGTTTCCAATCGAACCCAACCGTAAATGTTTCTGGAAACCTAATTTTTTTATAACTCGATCAATCAAACAAGAAAATCAATCACTTTAGGGTTCTAAAAATAACATGGGTTTTGTTGAATACCTTATATACACCATTTGTTGTGGTTGGGGAGTTTGATTTCCTTCACCACCGATTTGTTCTTCAATATCTTGATTAGGTTGTTTAGTTTGATTTTGATTGTCATCACTACTACCTTCTACACCTTTAGTAGGATTCTTCATCACGAACTTTAGAGTTTAATCGACGACGAATTTTTCGAATCGCCAATTAATTGACTAGGAATTTCGATGGAGAAATTCGGTTGAAATGGAAAAGGAGGAGATATGAAGGGAGAGGAAAAGGTTTTGAATTGAAAATGAAAATTGTAAGATTTTGTTTTATTTAGGTTTTAATAGATTGAAGGGCAAATTAGACTTTTTCATAGATAGAAGGGTAATATGAACATTTATCATAGTCCATAGGATACCCCTTAACGAATTATCTGGCCACCCAGAATCCATGGGAAGCCCCTCTATCACATGAGAAGCCCCTATGTAAGCTTTCTTTGTGTATTACTTAGTTTTTTCTTTCTTTCAAGAATTATCAGTTTAACCTAATTTTTGATTGTGACATGTTGTTTTGCAGGGTATGAAGCACCTAACTTGAGGTATGCCCTCACTTTTTTCATCTATTTGTTCGTGGACTAATCTGTAGAGAATTACAAAATCAAACTTTTGTTTCAGGACTTGTAAGTGAAATATTTAGCTTTTTAGATTCGCCCTAACTTGATCGGCCTGAAACTTTTTAAGTCAAACTTGATACTTAAACTTGGGGGATGCTCTAACCTGAAGCATCTTTTTTTTGGGGAACTTACTACAGTTGAAACTTTAAGCTTTTTACAATTTTTCCAATTTGTATTCTATGTGTGAAATTGAGAATGTTCTGATGTTTGGACGAAGCAATTTATATTGAGCAAGAATGTCTCATCGATCATATTAGTTATGAACAAAGAATGATGTTAGCTTAGCTTTTATGAACGAAGCATGATGTTAGCTTAGCTTTTATAGTTTGGGCACTTAATTGTGTTACTATATAATGTAACCTGGGGACAAATTAATATTCTTCTGCCTTGGTATTTAAAGGAACCTGGCAGACAAGGTTGCAGCAGCTGGATTCTATGTTGTAGTTCCAGACTTCCTTCATGGGGATCCTTATGTTCCTGAGAATGCTGAGAAGCCACTACCTATCTGGATCAAATCACATGGAACAGTTTGTTTCCCTAATTCTGACATCTTTGCCAAAGATTCAGATTTATTCCCAAATTCGTATTCTGCTATGCAATTTGTTTTCTTAATTAACAATTGAAAAATGGTGCAGGATAAAGGAGCTGAAGAAACCAAACCAGTTATGGAAACGCTAAAAAGTAAAAGGGATTTCCGCAGCTGGAGCTGCAGGGATGTGCTGGGGTGGTAAGATTTCGAAAATCGCACTTGTACATAAGTTGTTGGTGTTTTTTTTCTGGGATAATCGGGAAAATGTCCCAAAAATAGATACCCCGTTGGGAAAATATTACGTAAAATTAAAATTCTGGGAAAATATCCCACCGTCACTTTTTTCATCCAAAAAGTCATTATCACGAGATTGACCGGTCAATATCTCGTCTGACGAGATATCGTTTGCAGATAAAATTACTAAATTACCCTTCTCTTCTTTAAACAATTAGGTAGACACGTGTGTAGATCGTGTTTGTACAATGTAAAAAAGACTGGCTAGATATCTTACACGTGTTAAGAAAGATAACACGTGTTTATGTGGTCGGGCTAGGGTTCAAACACGTCCATTTTCACTTTGTCTCTGCAAAAGAACAAAAAACCCTAGCCGCGCCCTCCATTCTTCTTCTTCTTCTTCTGCTATGACCCTCCATTCTTCTTCTTCTTTTGCTTGGAAGAAAAAACCCTAGCCGTCACTTTTTCCTTCTTCTTCTTCTTCTGCTATGAACAAAAAACCAGGTCTTCAAATCAATAGAACCCTAGCCGTTCTTCTTCTTCTTCTGCTATGAACCTCCATCTTCTTCTTCTTCTGCTATGAAGAAAAAACCCTAGCTGTCACTTTTTCCATCTTCTTCTTTTTCTGCTGCTATTTACCAAAAACCAGGTCTTCAAATCAATAAAACCCTAGCCGTCGCCGTTCACAGTTGGTGATGAACCCTAGCCGTCGCCGTTCTGCTCTTCCTGTTCTTCAAATTTGAATGTTGGTGATGAATCCATTACAATCCAAGTCAGTCAGTTGAAACCCTATGATTGTATTGCATTATTTAGTATATTAATTTGATTTTTAATGAAATTTGATTTTTAGGGTTTTTAAAAATTGGGGGTTTTCTGTTTTGTAAATATATTGGGGGTTTTTCTGTTTCTGGATGAGATTGATTGTAGTATAAACATGATTGTAGCATTTCGATTGATCAATTTGATTTAATTTTGTTTAATTTGTAATTTTATGAAATTGATCATTTTTTCCTAAATTAGGGTTCACTGAATATTAAGGAAGGAAGAAGAAACATGTAAGAATTGGGGGTTTCACTGATCATCGTCATTGATATTTACAGGTGAAAAGAAGAATGATCAATTGGCAATGTATGCAGGTGACATCATGACTGTAAGTATATAAAAGTTGTTCTGTTCCCCAGAATTCCAAGTTGTTGCATTGCTTGAATGCATTTGGTCAACTCTTTTGGTTGTTCTCTAACCCGGTGATCAATAAGTTATGTGGTTAAACTTCAAAATTCACCATCTGACTTGTTTTCAGTTTCAATCTTTATCCCATTAGTTCCTTAAGTTGTATTGTTCTTAGCATAGGTCAACGTTAACTTGGCTGGGCTACCTGTGCTGGTTTTTCCATGTGGATTCGCCGAAGGAGGACCTACTGGCCTCCCTATTAGACTTCAAATGATTGGTGGACAGTTTGATGAGGTATTTTACAAAACTTCCTTTTAATGGAAGTGGATATTTTTGTTTAGCTTACGTTTTTTTATGCTCATAAAAAATGCGGTATCACTACTATATACCCAAACGTACTACCAGATTAAAATGCATTTAGGCTTCTTCTAGCAGAACTGTTGAATTGTAGCTGTTTAGAAACAAACTAGTCAGATAAGTTGAGTCCATGTCTACTTCGTTGTATTGGTTGTAAAGATCTATTTGTAGAACATGTGTACATGATCCATTTGTGTTTGATATCTCCGAAGATGGTTCCGACTTAAATTCAAACATAGTCCCCCCCTTGGTCAGGGAGAGTCGATTTCACGTCTACTTGTGCTGCAAAAACTTTCTGTTGCATTAGCAACACATCTAATAAATTATCACAAAGTAGTGATACGACTTTAGTGCAGCTAATACTAATATTTTTCTTTATTGATTAGGGGAAATTGCTCAGAGTGGGCCACATCTTTGAGCAAACTCTTCGAAGTGGCAGCTTAATTCCTCTATTGGTAGCTTAGAGCAAGAAAGGTTAAGCTATGGTTGCTGATGCAGGAAGCTAAAGAAAGTATCAGCACATAATGACATTTATTCAGTCCAGCTGTAAAGGTAATTCAGTTCTCGCAGGACTTGACACTTTATATCCCGACAGATTCGGCCTACATGTATAATTCCAAAAAGTTGGTGATGAAGCGGCAGGCCCATCTTAGTTTGTCATCTTTGAGGATTCTGATGGAGGAGTTAGGTACAAATTTCGAGGTACTAATCGAATTTTTGGGGCGAGACACTCATTTGTAATGTTGCCTGAATTGTTGGCCATTTTTTTTAGTTTTCTTCGCTTGTAAAGCTACTGATTTTTACAAACAATAGAAATTTGATAGCACAATGGTTTCACCAGTGCTCTTATTATGGGGTTATTAGGCTACATTTAGGATCAAATACAACTTTTGGGTACTTGGATAGTTATCTTTAAATTATTCGGGATCTATGCATATTAGTGTTGATTTGTAGCACCTAAATTTGGTTGGTAAAACTAGTATTTTCAGATGTAAACATTAATTTTGATGTGAACTTTAGTGTTTCAACCAAACAGACAAAATTATGAGCTATTCACAAATTATAAGTTTCATACATTCGGATTAACATAAGTGAATTTGTTGACTTAAACACAAGGCTTTAAATATCCACCGTTCATTCATTGAGGCTGCCATGTGTCGAAATCCTGTCAACTTAGAAGTAGAGGATATGGTAGCCATTTCTACAAAAGGTGGGGGTATATTTACACAGCTTGAATCCCAACCGTTCATTCATTGAGGCTGTCACATGTCGAAATTATGAAGAAAGGGTAATTTTGTCTAAAGACCCACATGTGTGAACACACATGTGTGCCTAGTTTGACTACTTGACACCATTTGGATGGAAAAAGTGACGGTGGGGTATTTTCCCAGAATTTTAATTTTACGGGGTATTTTCCCAAGGAGTATCCATTTTTGGGGCATTTTCCCAATTATCCCTTCTTTTCTTTCTTGTTGCTCAACTTCAATATGATTAACATTGTTTATGACTCATCAGCTAAGGTGGTTGGGGAACTAGGAAAATCTGATGACCTAAAAGCTATTGTAATGGCCCATCCTTCCTTTTTCACTGTTGATGACATTAAGGGTATGAATATCTGTTTTGAACTTCCAATTTTATTTCCACTTGAATGTCGTTAATGTGTATGGGTATGAACCTAACAAGCAATGTCTTATAATTTTTATAGAGATCAAGGTCCCCATTTCTATATTAGGAGTTGAGATTGACGAGATGTCTCCGCCAGAGCTTTTGAAACAATTTAAAGAGGTTTTCTCTACTAAAACTGAGGTAAAGACTGCCTTTTTTGTCCTGATAATAGCTGCTGGATACTTTTGAAACTGCTGCAGTTTTAGGTTTTTCCTCGCAAATGCAATATCATGTTCATTCTCTGAAATCTGTTGAATGTTGATGGTTCGAGACTGTTAGATAGTGAGTTACTTTCGATGAACTGAAGTTTGTTCAAGCCTAGGTGATTGACTTTCAACGATCATTGATTAATAACTTCTAGTTTCCTGATTTGTAGGTTGATTCCTTTGTGAAGATATTCCCTGGGGTTTCACATGGATGGACTGTGAGATATAACAATGAAGATGAAGCAGATGTGAAGCCCGTTGAAGAGGCTCACAAGGACATGCTGGAATGGTTCACCAAATATGTCAAGTAGGGTCTGTTAGGATCGATGTTATAAAGAAAACAAAATGAAAACAAAAACACACAAGATTTACTTGGTTCACCCAAATTAAGCTACGTCCAAGGAGCGACTGCGGTTTTCACTATAATCACAAAAAGTATTCCATAGGAATATAACGATGATAGCGATAACCCTAGATAGGGCAACTCGATATATATAGAGACTACTCAAAAAACGAACCTCTTAAAAAGTTTTATTTAATTTCCCAACGGGCTGCCAATCAGATCGAGTCAAGTACGAACCGTATCGTGCACTATCAGGCTCCACACATACATAACAGGGTCTATATATTGTGTTACACCAAGATGACTACTGTTGTTTCCAAATTCTATAATATGTTACAAATAAAGCTTTATCGACATTATCGCTCTTGTTAATGTGGATTTCACTGGAGTGAATTGATCTGTCACTTTAAATCAGCTAGAAATGTTTATGCTTTATCATGATCTTGTTGTTTCCACCCATGAAAGTACGAATCTCTGCCCATTGCATTTTCAGGTCCTGACCAATGGACGAATACAGTCGTGGTGGGCAGCCTCAGGTGCCGATTTCAGAAGGGTCAGTGGTTTTGTCAACATGTCTGCTGGATTCTTTGCTCCGTCAATCTTCTCAAGTGTCAACTGACCATCTTCTATCAAAGATCTAATGGAATGATATTTAATATCCACGTGTTTGGTTCTGGAATGGTATGCCGGATTCTTCGCTAAGAAAACACCACTCTGACTATCACTATGCAAAAGTCCATTTCCTTTCTTCATACCCAATTCACCAAAGACACGCTGTAACCATATCATCTCCTTGCTCGCCTCAGTAGCAACAACATATTATGACGCTTTAGTAGACAAGGTTACTATCTTCTGCAAATTAGAACCCCAGCTCACAGCAGTACCACCCAAAGTATACACATACCCATTAGTACTATTTCTACTATCAACATCTCCAGCCAAGTCAGCATCAACATAACCCTGCAACTTCATACTAGAACTTGTGAAGCAAAGTGATGTATCTGAGTACCCTTCAATTACCAAAGTAGCCACTTGACTGCCTCCCAATGTTACTTTCCTGGATTACTCATGTACCTGCTCACAACTCCCACTGCATATGTAATATCTGGTCTGGTGCAAACCATGACATACATAAGGATCCCAATCTCCGATGCATAAGGAATCTTCTTCATATAAGCCTCATCTTCTGCTGTCTTAGGTGACTGGTCTTTGGTTAGCTTAAAGTGGCTACCCAAAGGCGTGCCCACTGGTTTGGAACTCTCCATGTTAAACCTCTTCAGAATTTTGTTCACATATTCTGACTGCGAAAGCTTCAAGGTACCATGATTGCTATCTCTCGTGATCCTCATACCAAGAATTTGCTTTGCAGCTCCCAAATCTTTCATTGCAAACTGCTTTGGCAGTTTCTTCTTTAAATCATTTATTTCCTCACTGCTAGGCCCTGCAATAAGCATATCATCCACATATAACAGCAAAATCATAAAAGTGTTTTCAGACCTCTTTATGTAGCAACAATGATCTGATTCACATTTAATGAAGCCGGTGGTACCCATAAAACTGTCAAAATTCATATATCACTGCCTTGGAGCTTGTTTCAAACTATAAAAGCTTTTATTCAATTTGTAAAACAGATTATCCTTTCCATGTGTTGCGAAGCCCTGTGGTTGCACCATATAAATGTCTTCCTTTAGATCACCGTGAAGGAATACAGTCTTCATATCTAACTGCTCAAGATATAAGTTCTGTGCAGCCACAATTCCCAAAACCAATCTGATTGTATTTAGCTTCACAACCGGAGAAAAAAATATCAGTGTAGTCTACACCTTCCTTTTGTTGAAAACCCTTCACAACAAGCCTGGCCTTGTAACGTGTACTCCCATCATGCTCTTCTTTTACTCTGTACACCCATTTGTTATGCAACGCCTTCTTCTCTTCTGGTAGCTCGGTTAGCTGCCAAGTCTGATTCTTGATCAAAGAGTCCATCTCATCTTTCATAGCTAACTCCCACTTGCTCGAATTCTCAACTTGCAAAGCTTCAGCATAATTTTCAGGCTCACCTCCATCTGACAACAAGATGTGCTAAAGAGAGGGTGAATGATCCACTGCCTTGGGTACCCTACTTCTTCTCCTAAGAGTGGGAACCAGAGTACTGGGGTTTGGAGAAGCTGGACTACCCTGCTCTATCTCAGGAACTTCATTTTCCTGGTTCTGGACTACCTTGTCATGCACACTGATTCTAGAAATCTCACCCAAATCAATATAAGCATAATCTTTTACCTCTGGTCCATATGGTTCTTCAACTCCATTTGATTTGTCCTTGTACATAACCTTCTCATTGAAGATGACATTCCTGCTTCTGATAATTTTCCGATTTTCAGCATCCCAAAATCTATAACCAAAAGTATCATCTCCATAGCCAATAAAGAAACATTTATTGGATTTGGGATCAAGTTTGTTTCTAGCATTGGCATCAACATGTACATATGACAAGCATCCAAATACTTTCAAAAAAGAAAGATTTACCTTCTTACCACTCCATACCTCCTCTGGCAATTTGAAATTCAACGGAACTGATGGTCCTCTATTGATCAGATAAGTTGCAGTGTTGATTGCATCATCCCAAAAAACTTTGGCAACCCAGCATGTAACCTCATGCTTCTAGCACGTTCATTTATGGTCCGGTTCATGCGCTCAGGTACACCATTCTGTTGTGGTGTTCCTGGAATGGTCCTCTTCATTCTGATTCTATTTTATCACAGTACTCTCTGAACCCACCATCAACATACTCACCCCCATTATCTGATATTAGGCACTTAAATATATCAAATACATCACTTTTATTTTTCAGAAAATAAACCCATACCTTTCTGGTTGAGTCATCAGTAAATGTGATGTAGTATAATGACCCACCAAGTGATGGAACTGGAGATGGTCCACACAAATCAGTATGCACCAACTCTAACTTTTCTGGTTTTGGAGCTCTACCGCATTTGACGAAGCTGACTTTCTTCTGCTTCCCAAGGATGCAGTTCTCGCACATACCAACATCAATGGTCTTCAATTCTGGTAGTTTCCCGTTCGACTGAAGTACCTTCATGCCCTTCTCACTCATATTCCCAAGCCTTTTGTGCCATAGAGTATCACTAGATTCAACAAATACAACTGTATCTACTGCTTCCATGCCAACAATAGACAAGTCTTTCAGACTTGAATACATATAAAGAGTACCCGTCTTGTAACCACGAGACACTACCATAGCTCCCTTAGTCACCTTCCATCTACCACTACCAAAATAAATACCATGCCCTTCGTCATCAAGCTGCCCAATAGAAATCAGATTCCTCTTTAACTGTGGAACATGTCTAACCTTGTGGATTCTCCAGACTAATCCATTTTCCTTCTTAAGCTTGATCTCTCAAATGCCTACTATCTGAAGTGGTCTATTATCAGCTAAATAGACAGTCACGGAGTTATCTGAAGTATAGTTAACAAAAAGTTCTCGGCTTGAAGTGGTATGCCAAGAATCTCCTGAGTCGAGAACCCAGGAGTCCATGGGACTTTCAACAGAAAGCAGTAAGGCATCTTACACGGTTTTTGTAACAACATTTGCACTTCCATTCCCGTTCTTCTTAGGTTCTTTGCACCACTTATGTATGTGGCCCATCTGGCCGCAGTTCCAGCATCCAGCCGGACCCCGTGGATCTCTAGATTATCCCCTGCTTCGCCCTCTTCTTGATTTAGATCTTCCTCTGTTTTGATTTTTCTGAGATGATCTGCCTTTTGATTCGACGTTAAAGGCAGCATCATCATTCGAATACTCACCAGAATCCTTCCTTTGAACTTCTTCACCAAGAATCATATCGCGTATGTCGTTATACTTTATCTTCTCTTTGCCGGCGGAATTACTTACGACAGTTCTCACAACTTCCAACTGTTGGGTAGAGAATCCAAAAGGATTAGGGCACGAATTTCATCATCAAATTCGATATCGACAGATGATAAAACATTCACGATTTCATTGAACTCGTTCAAGTGCTTTGTAACTGAAGCGCCCTCTGCCATGTACAATGTGAACAACTTCTTCATCAGATGTACCTTGTTGTTCGCCGACGGTTTTTCATACATACTCGTCAAGGCCGCCATCAGACCAGCAGTGGTCTTTTCTTTCACAACACTGTGTGCAACTGACTTGGCTAAGGTTAATCGAACAACCCTTAAAACCTGTCGATCCAGGAGTTTCCAATCTGCCTCGGACATGCCATCTGGCTTCTTTGAATCCAATAGAGGTTGCTGCAAATTTCTCCCATCGAGATAATCTTCAATCTGCATTCTCCAGTACCCTAAATCTGACCCATCAAACTTTTCTATTGCGTTTGCAGATCTGACCCTATCACAGATGATATCGACGCCCTTTTCTCTATCGTTCTGTTGTCTTCTCCTCATGCCATCGATTCTTCCCGAAATTCTTCACGAATCTAGCTCTGATACCAATTGTTAGGATCAATGCTATAAAGAAAACAAAACGAAAATAAAAACACACAAGATTTAGTTGGTTCACCCAAATTAGGCTACGTCCAAGGAGCGACTGCGGTTTTCCCAATAATCACAAAAAGTGTTCCAGGGGAATATAACGATGATAATGATAACCGTATATAGGACAACTCGATATATATAAAGGCTACTCAAAAAACGAACCTCTCAAAAAATCTCATTTAATTTCCCAACGGGCCGCTAATCAGATCGAGTCAAATACGAACCGGGTCATGCACTACCAGGCTCCACACAAACATAACAGGGTCTATATATTGTGTTACACCAAGATGACTACTGTTGTTTCCAAATTCTATAATATATTACAAATAAAGCTTTATTGACATTATCGCTCTCGTTAATGTGGATTTCACTGGAGTGAATTGATCTGTCACTTTAAATCAGCTAGAAATGTTTATGCTTTATCATGATCTTGTTGTTTCCACCCATGAAAGTACGAATCCAGCCCATTGCATTTTCAGGTCCTAACCAATGGACGAATATAGTCGTGGTGGGAAGTCTCAGGTGCCGATTTCAGAATGAGGTTCTTTCAGTTTTTCACATCTCATATACTCGTCCCAGGTATAGACAAACTATAAGAGTTCGAGACTTTATCCAACAAGGCACTAACTGTTCCACTCTGTCACCTCTTTGAAGATTTTTAGACTTGGCCTACTGCTACCTTGTGATGTAATTTTAAAGTGGTAAATAAAGATTCGTTACTCAGACTTGTGAAGATTGATTTTAAATTTAATTTCTAAAGCTAAAAGTATGAAAACTCAAATATCTTTTATAAAGTAGGGAGAAAAACTGAGACTAGGATTCCACTATTTTCCAATTTCAAAGTGATTAAGTTTAATCATGCAATTAAAATATTTTAATTTGATTCTAAATCATTGCAAAAATAGATTTTCAAAACAACAACTGTATAACAAAAGCATGGAGCATCTAGGGACCTAAGCCGAGGCATGCACCATCTAACGGAATCACAATTGCTTAACAAAAATCTTTTAAATCAATTTTTAATCAAGGCAATTAATCATAAATAAATTGCATTAAATAATTACCACATATTTGTTGGAAAAGTAGCTTCCTCCGTAGCCTCAGAGATGAAGTTTAGCTCCTCATTGTAATGGCAAAACCCTCAAAAATCGATTTCATAACTCAAAAATTGCTTACAATGAGAATAGAAATGCTCACAGTCAATTAGATATGTTTATAAGTGTTGCTGTGAACACTTCTAACTGTTACAGAAGGTGTTTTAAAGAGAGTGGAGAAAAAAAACGGTTTCAGTGGTGTGGCTGAAAAGAACGGAATGTTGTTCTAATGAACGACAGTTCTTCTCTATAATATGTTCTTCTTCTTCGTTGGTGTAGCAGCAGAAACTTCTTCTCTCTGTTCACTTTTTTTCACGCTGTTCTTGGTTGTTCTAAGCTTCACCAACTTTTCTTCGTACCCCAAACTCTCTAGTATCCTCTATTTATACTACCCATCACCCAAAACTTCCTTCAATCCTCTCAAATCTTTCCTTTGATCCTTGGCAGACCACCAAAAATCTTTTCCAAAAACAGAATTCTTTACTTCCTGATTTCTTCGTTTCTGGATGCTAATAAGAGAAGAAATCGATAACATTCCCTTTTTAATTCTTTCCCTTACAATTCTAGTTTCCTAAGTAAAGGAATTTCCAAACTCCAAGCTTGTTTCCAAATTTCTTTTGAGTTTCCTATTTCACGCTGTACGTGAAGAATAGAAATTCTTCTTCCCGCCACTTTCTATCGTTTGAATTCTGGGTGTGGGTGCCCTTAACCAAAGAGTGGGTGCCTTAATCTAAGTTGAGGGTACCGTTATCATTTCTCTAAAAACACCTACAAAGAAATAAAAACCATAATAAATACAAAATCGAGTACCAACAATATATAATATTAAGATCAAATCAGACACAAAAATGTGTCTATCAAATACCCCCAAACTTATTATTTGCTAGTCCTCGAGCAAATCTAATCTAAAAAAAATAAAATCCTAACTCGCTTTCGCAGGAATCGCGGCTACATTTAGCATATGTAATTAGCCGTTAAACCCCTAGATGTCCCTAGTGGACGAGTTTTGTCTCGTGAGGGTTTACAAGAGGTATACCCACAAAACCTTTACTCCATATTTTAGCGACTCGTGAACAATTAAGAATAGACACTAAACAAGCTATTTAGTTGGCTTACTCAATTTTTCTTCAGCTGTGGGAATCATTACCCTATATGAGTCTAATTGCTGTACACGAGTGTTTACTCAAGCATACTAAAATTCATATCTAAGACAACAGAGCTCCACTCAGATAATCGTTTAACCACAAGTCTCAGAATCTATCACAGTTCAATCACATGAAAATATTTAGAAAATGAGCATAGAAAATATGAAGGTTGCAAGTGTTGACTAAGGTGAACGGCGTTTCCCATATCTGTCTGAAGGTCATTGCCAGGATGAAACCTAATGAATTCGACATACCCACTGTTCTTAAATCTAATACTAATATCAATTCAACTGGTCTATACTCGGGTTCCCATGGATCCTGCATTCCACGCTTGCTTAGGCGACGGAGACAGGGAGAACCCAAACACAGAGTCAATAATACCCCTTTTTTTAAAATAATATATATATATATATATATATATATATATATATATATGTATATTTTATTTTTTTCATAGAACTAAAATATAATAATGGTGCTTGATCTTAAAACTCTCTATTTCATCCCGACGCCAATAACAATTTGATACTGGGCCCCACCAAATCACTTAGAGAAACACAAATTTGCAAAAGTAAAACAGAAAGTGATATGGAAGTGATAGACTCCGAGATGTGGTGACAACTATCATGTTATTTATAACACCTGAACTCTATCCTTTTATAAATAGACCATTTCACTGGGTACACCAATTCCGATAGAAAAAGAGCTAAGTTTCCATCTACCTAGAATGGTTAGTGTCACCCTGAAGTGCTCACAAGCTTCTAAATTCTAGAGCTTTATTATTTCACTAAAAAGTTTCTCCCTTACCCCCAAACTTAAATCAAACAGTGTCCTCAATGTTTCTAAAGATGAATGATTAAGAGCATGAACAAGGATAAACTGTTACTAATCGAAGAGATAGGGAAAGATATTACCGTGTTTCATGAGCATGGGTTACCTCCCAAGAAGTGCTAAGTTTAAAGTCTTCATCCAGACTAAGAAAGAATTAGTCACATCATAAAATCATATAGCAATAACCGGAACAATTCTAAATCAAATAGGGTTATCCAAAATGCCAAGAACAAACCGAGCACACCCTTATCTAGTTTTCTGTTTATGACAACTACTTTTAGCTGTGGTTCAGGTTCCATAGAAGGGTCTAGATAAAATATTTTCTTAGGCTGGATTTCTTCGTAAGAAGAATCTACTGGTTGTAAAGTCTGGAATAACTTAACTAAGAACTTAAAAGCACATAATAATAACCTGAATAATTTTGGATCCTCAAAGTCAATCGGAGTTGACTCACATAATTGACTACTATGAAGGTGGTCATTCTTAACAAATGTGTCGATTCTAATCTCCTAAGATAATTAGGTTTAGTCTCAAAACTTAATAACTGACACATTTGAAATTCTAACGTTTCCACATATGGACGAAAATATTTTGGTGGGAAAACAAAGTCAATCTTGGTATTACTGCCTAAGTAAACCACATCGACCAGAGGATGGGTTTCTAACAATTGAACTTCTTTCTGGACATCAACAAGTTCAGGGGGATATGTCAATCTAGCTCGAAGATGATCTTGTAAAATGGTAGAGGTGCATATGTCAAGTCCCAAGTTAGGGACCTTTCTAAGATATAAAGCACATGGAGAATGATAGTCACCCCCAAACTTAAAGTTTTTAGTGTCTCTAGATAGACTCACACTTTCCCTATTTTCTAGATCGTCCGGTTCCCGAAAATTGTCAATTTCTTCTTCTAAATGATGATCAACTAGACATTCCTCTAATGTATCTTCTAATAAGGTATTTGGTAATGACTCATGAACTAATGTTTCTATCATGTTTACCTCCTCCATGCACGTGTCACCTAACTCAGAAGGTTGCTTATTAATATGGAAAATATTTAGTTCAATAGTCATATTACCAAAAGACAAATTCATAATACCAGTTCAACAGTTAATGATCGCATTAGATGTAGCTAAAAACGGGCGACCTAATATCACAGGTATCTGATTCTCTGGGTCACGGACAGGTTGAGTATCAAGGAAAATAAAATCTACTGGATAAATAAACTTATCTACCTCAATAAGAACATCCTCTATGATACCACGAGGAATTTTCACAGACCTATCAGCTAATTGCAGTTTTATCTGAGTAAGTTTCGACTCACCAAGTCCTAGATGAAGGTACACATGGTACGGAAGTAAGTTCACACTGGCTCCTAAGTCAAGTAACACTTTCTCAACACGGTAGTTACCTATTGTGCAAGAAATGGTTGGGGACCCTGGGTCTTTGTACTTAGGAGTTGTAGTATTCTGGAGAATTGAACTCACATGACTAGCTAAAAAGGCTTTCTTTGGTACACTAAGCTTTCGCTTTCGCGTATAAATATCCTTAAGAAACTTGGAATAAGCAGGAATCTGCCTAATTGCATCTAATAGCGGAAGGTTTATTGTGACTTGCCTAAAAACCTTCAGTATTAAATTTGGATTCCTCCCTAGTTGGTATTAGAAGTTGTGGGAATGGGGCTTTGGGCACAAAATCGGGTTCAGCCGGAACCACATTGGACTTTTTAGAGACTTTATCAGTCTCTTCAACTATAGGCTCGGAAGGGTGAACTACAGCATGTTCACTATTGGGCGAGGTTACCTCATTGTCTACTACTCTACCACTCCTAAGGATTTTAATTGAATTCACATGGTTAGTAGATAACGCATGAACTCCTCTAGGGTTGGGTTGTGGTTGACTAGGGAACTTGCCTTTTTCTCTTAAAAACTCATTCAACTGACTAAACTGGTTTCTTAAATCATGGATATCCTGTGAGTTATCTTGCACTATCTTCTTATTGTCTGCTAAATCTTGGTTGATTTTTTTCTGAAACTCAGCAGAGTTACATGTTAGGAAAGCGAGAGACTCTTCTAAACTCATGATCCTTTTGTCTAAAGAGTTCTGAAATTGTGCCGGTCCAGAAGAATTCTTAGTATAACCAAAACTTGGTGGACCCTGAGGGTTACTAGACTGACCTTGATTCTGGTCCTTAGATCAAGAAAAATCTGGATGGTTTCTCCAACCAGGGTTATAGCTTTCTGAATATGGATCAAACTTCTGACGGTTATCATATCTAGTGTTATTATAAAGAGCATGGGCTTGCTCTTCAACAGTCTGTCCTTCCCAAAATGGCTTGGGCTCTATTCCTCGACTAGATTGACTTAATTCTAAGGCTTCTAACCTTTTCACTATAAATGCATAGTTGGCATCTGATTCAAGACTTTCATCTACCCTATTGACATTACCTCTACTCAGAAGAGTTTTTCTAGGGGGTTCCTTACTACATTCCCATTGATGGGTCTTATCAGCAATCTCATGCAAAAATTTCATCGCCTCAGTAACATCTTTACTATCAAAACTTCCTGTACACAATGACTCAACTATGATGGTTGTTGGATAATCTAGCCCTTCATAAAGGATTTGGACCAGTTGTTGGTGTTCTAAACCATGTTGGGGACATTGTGTTATTAATTCATTGAACCTTTCCACATAGGTGTACAAAGACTCTCCTTCGTGTTGCCCAAATGTGGAAATATCTTGCCTAAGTTTTGATATCTTGTGCCTAGGGAAAAATTTAGCTAAAAAGGCAGCAGTAAGTTGATTATATGTCTCGATGGATTCAGATGGCAAACTATATAACCAAGATTTGGCCTTGTCTCTCAGGGAAAAGGGAAATAACCTAAGTTTCAAAGCTTCATCAGACATGTTGTGAATTTTTAGGGTGCTACATATTTCTTCAAAATCCCTAATTGAAAGTAAGGGTTTTCATTTTCTTTCCCTAAGAAGAGTGGGAGCATCTGTATGGTCCCAGGTTTCAACTCATAGTTGGCTTGAGTTTCAGCCAACTTGATACATGATGGACGAGCAGTCCTAGTAGGATTCAACAAAGATTTCAAGGTTGTCATTTCTGACACAACTGAAAAATTAGGAATAACTTCCTCACTAAGAGACAAATTCTCAAAACTAAAGTTTCCAAAGATAGGGCTCTCAAAAGAAGGGTTTCATAAATTCTCACTTTCAGCGACAAAGTTTCTATTCTCATCGCTGATCAAACGGCCAATAGAATCTCTTCTCCAGACACGCTCAATGGGCATGCAATAACTCCTAATCAAAAGGGAATTCTAATCAAACACAAAGCAAGGTCGACTTAACCAAACCAAACTTATTGATTCTAGCAAACAAAAAGCATGATGGCTCCACTTAGATTGTTTTCTAGACCAGCTTCTATTCTTTCGAAAGACAACTAGTTACAGTTTTAGCAAACCTCTTAGGACGATCCGAATTAGATTAAGTCGAAGAGAAACAGGATAAGCTCTAAGGAGCTTTGATAACCCTGCCTCTTTGGCAACGTTTCCCTGGGTTACAAGGCGGCGCTAATCAACTTAAGATAATCTTTTCGAACTTCGAGTTAGGCTAACAAAGCAACCAATACAATCCTTTTGAATGATTTTCCAATAAGCTCGATACCCTATCGGTCTTCTTTCTAGTCAAATTTTAAGGATTAGGTTCGCGTTAGGTAACGTGTTCCTAAGGCGGGCAGGAAGGAAACGGTGATGAAATCCGAGTCCTTATCTTGTATGGCCATTTCTTGCCCTTTACTAGAAAAGTAAGTCCGTTTTCAGTTCCTCAACATATATGCATACGAAGGAATACAGTAAACCCACTTGCAGGGGATTCGTGGGTTGATCGAGTCTTACCTCCCGTACCAGACGGGCGATGAATCGGTTGAAGTCGACTCGGGCCACCAACTCCTGTGTCAATGTGCGAACCCGAGGGGCCGAGACAATATCGTAATTGTCGTCCTTCCCTGTGTAATTTATATTTAATACTACCCTTCCGTAGGGTTAAAAATAATAATAAAGTCCAAAAAGTCCAAAGTCCAAAGAGAAGTGTCCAAAAATAAAAACAATACAGAAACAATTAAAATCCTAATACAGTTTTCTAAAAATAAAATAAATTAAAATCTAATTAAAATCTAACTAAAATCTAATTAAAAAAAAATCTTCGTCTTCTTTTTCGTTTTTTTAACCTTTAGCTTTTAACTCCAAGTCTTTAGCTTTAATTCCAAATCTTTAACTCTAATTCCAAAACTTTGGCTCACGTTCCTTTCGATCCAAAATCCAAAACCTGCAGCAAAAAGAGAAATACCAAAAGAAACGTAAAATAGAACAAAGTAAAAATAAAAAAAAAAATCTAAACCTAAACTAATTAACGTAAAAAAAATCTAAAAAAAATTCTAAAAACAAATCCCGTCGGCGGTTTGGGTAAGTTAACTTTCTATAAGGTTGGAGTTTTTAACGTGTTTTTAAAGGAATGAAATATTATTTTCTGTCATCGACTGTCAGCAGCGCCCAAGATAGTAAGCAAAGCCGTGAAGAGGTTGATGATGTCCAGATAAAGCGAGACTGAAGCCCGAATGTAGTCATCGTACGTGAAGCACTTAATAAGGTAGTCGGTGTCGTAAATGATATACCCAGATAAAATTATGGCTGCCAAGCCACCGTATATCATGACGGACAACTTTCCCAAAGGAAATAAGAACTGTCACATTACATTTACTAACCAACTTTGAAATTAAAATCAAGAAACTGAGCAGAAAGATAAAGTAAAAGAAAGGTAATGTTGGGTCTCATATACAGTACCTGAATGAGACCGAAGACCAAGAGAACTAATGGGGCAGCAAATAAGAAAGAACCAGAAATTGAAATTATGCCCTCTTTTTGCTGTCCAAAAGGTGTAGAGTCTAGACAGTAAGACTTACTGCCACCACAGCAGTCAGAATTGCTGCCTCCAATATAACCTTACCTGTAATTAACATTAAAACAATAGCATATTATGGGTATAAAAAGTTAGATTTCTGGAATGAAGCCAACGATGCACTAATGCTTATGCTTAAGACATTGCATTAACTTAAAATTTATGGGATCTGTTTTCTAAAAGCACATTTTAGCATTTGACGTTACATTTATTATATATATTTGGGTTAATGATAACACTAAAAGAACAACAACGCAGATGTGAATTACAGGATGTATGTGGTATACCTCTAACATCAAGAGATGTTAGAGCATGTATGTTTGTCGGCGGGCGATCATTTCGATTTTAGAGTCGAAGGTTACACAAACATGGTTTTTTTAAGTAAAGCAGGTAACTGACAGAAACATTCAAGGGGAGGTGTAAACATCTGAAGTTTTAGCCGGCCAATAAAAGACCACCACCTGGAACCAATAAACCATACAACGAATGCTAACACCTCAAAATTATATAAAATAACGTACTTTTTTAAGAGAATCAGTACTCTAAATGGTCTAATATATAGTTAGCCATTTAAAAGTACAAGAGAAACATCAGCTTGAACTCAACGCAACCTATCTTCATATTATCAACCACGCAGGAAAAAACTCATAGAGCTCTCAGTGATGAAGTAAACTCATTAATAATTTGAGTTTCAAGTACTAATTCTTTCCGTCTCTATTTCTCTCTCTCTCAAGAAGACCCGTAGCTTCAAACCCCAAACATAATAAAAACTCGAAGTGCAAGAAGTACAAACTAATAGCTCAGACAAACTATAATAAAAACTAACAGCTCACCCACCCAGAAGTAATACAATATTGAAATAGCATTGATCTATAAGCTCATCGATAAAATGATCTCTATGTAATATGACAATTTTTCTACTTAACTATTATTTGAAAATGAAAGGTGAAGGATGAAATTTGGGATTAAGGTAACTATATTGAGCTGATCAATCACAGAAAATTGTGTGCATTTACGCAGTTCAATAAAATGATGAGAGTTGAGAGTTAAAACCTGAGTACCCTTTTCCTAAAGTTGAGTTTCTTGAACAACTTGATCAGCATGGCCTTCACTGTAGAAGAACCTGCTGCCTGGAAATCTTGAAATTGATTGCCCTGTGCTTGGTGGAAAATGAGTTCATATTATTTATTTCGACCTAGGAATACAAAGAGAATAAACGAAAAGAATTTAAAACTGTAATTTTTGCTACTCCATATTCGGGCCAAGATTTTTTTATCTCAGTAACCATGTGTATGAAGCAATTAATGTTTAGTTACCTTCATTCCAAACTCTGCCTGCACTATAAACCGTACTGATATAGTCGCACCACAATGCAATGAAGCTTCTAGAATATTGACAATACCTATTCCCAAATAGCAAACCAATCTCTGTAACTCAACCGCATATTGACTATTTTTAGAGGAAGATGGCTGCTCCCTAAATAAAGTTCGGATGATCAATGCGTACAAAACTAGGAGCCAAGAGAAATGGCAGAAACATCAATTGTGTTCTACTCCTAGATAATTTCCCAGAGATAGCATACAAAGAATATTTTGGCTGTCAATGTCATTATACATTCGTATTACCTTATCCTGCTTCCTAACTATTCAAGGTCAGCTGCACAATCCACAACTGATCATTTGCACTAGTTCCAACCTACTGTGGCCCTCAACCCCCAAGCATAAAACACAAAGCGTGAGTTTGATTTACAGGAGCACATCAATGACCTAATACTGCAAACAGTTGGAAAAATAAAAATCTAAAGTTAGGGTGGTTATCATGTTCCTGGATTTACAAAGGAATAGAAACAAAACTAATACACATAATTTTCACAGTTCAAGATTAGAATTAAGTTGTAAAAAAATGAGTTTACACAAAAAATGTTGTAAACATATTGAAGTCATTAATTATCGAAATGCACCAAAATTAGAAATAGAAACATCAAAAACTGATTTCTATATTAGTATCAAAATCGAATCAACACCAAATGCATTCATAAATTGCATGTTACAATCTTCTGTTGATGGAGATATCTGTGTCTTCGATAATAATTTGATGATGAAAAGAAAATTAGATTATCAAAGACCCAAATATCTCCATGTAACACAGATGTAATAAAGTCACCATTTTACTAAATAAAAAATCCTAAATCAAAAACCATAAAATAAAACAATACGGGGTGTTTGGTAAAAATTATCATTATCATTTATGATTATAGATAATTATAAATTAAAAAATAATTATGATATTAATCATTATTATAATAAATTTTAACATAAATTTTTTGGGATAATTGATTATCTTAAAAAAATGCTTTTAAAGAGGAGAGAAAAGAATGATGATCTAAGAATTTTTTTTTAGTCCACTATTGTTTTTTATCTCTCTCTTGATAGTTTAGAGAAAATAAGGAAAAAATCTAATTCATTTTTGTTAAAAAAAAAATTGATTATGATAATTTTTATAAATGACTTTTTTTTATTTACGAAAATAATGAGTTTTTTCAATTATGATTAAAATAATCAGTTATTATAAATTTTAATAAACACCTATATAATGGATTATGGGCTGGATAATTGATTATGGGCTCATAATCCATTATAATAATGGTTACTAAACAACCCCTACATTAACAGTTCGAATGAAGCTAAAATACATTAAACAAATAAAAAAGGGTTAAGAAGTCAAACTAATTGGTTGAAAATTAAAAAGGAAAGATAAAACCCTTGAAAACAACAAATAAATAGAATCAGAATCTAATATCAAGATGAAAGATATGGTAAATTTTTAAACTTAAACTCAGATAAAATTAGACGGAAACGAAAAGGGGAAGAAAATTATAAAACTTGTTGTTCAAATGCATGTCAACTGTGAAGCCATTTGGTTTCCTCTGTTTAGGCACGTGCAATTTCTTAGTGTTCTAATATGTTTAATGTGTTCTTCATGTAACAACAAATATGCACCGCAAACGTTAAGTAGAGAATTAACAAAATTAGTTCCCCTAAATAAAATTGAAAACCTCTCTCCTTATTATCATATAAGTTCCCCCACTAAGTAGAGAAGTAACAAAATTAGTTAGGCATACACAGTTCAAAATATTTAAGATACATGGTGTGAATCGTAGCTGGTTGAAAACATAAACCCAGTATTAAAAAAAACCTGCATACATTAGTTTTCTTACTTTATAGTTTATGGATTTAACCTTCGGATCAGTTAGGTGGCTTGCCCCAGGGTTCCCCGAAACCTCAAAAGGTTAACTGTGACATTCTGCCAATCAATATAGACAACTCTTAAAGCAAGATAACTTTGCTTGTAGGGCTGTTAATGGATGTTAATGGAATGGATATTGGCTCAGCCGTATCCGATATCCGATAAGTTTCGACGGACTCTTAATTTTCATATCCGATTTCGTTTCGTTAAGCTTATCGGATATCCAATATTACCCGATAAATATTCGATAGCTGATAAAAATATATATAAAAAAAAATTAAAATTCAAAATTAAACAGAAAACTCCCATACTTCGAATAGCTGATCTCCAAAGAGGTGTGTAATAGTACTATTTTTGTTGCATAATAAAATTAAAACTCAACAATCAGCCAACTAATACACTAAACAACAACATCTCAGTAGATGTCAAAAACGCTAGTGGCTATTTTGTATAATTGACAACTCAAAATTCCTTTTTACTTGCATAAAAAAACATTTATAAAGCTACTCTTCTTTTCCAAATCAACACTTGTACCAAAACTTAAAATTAACCCCTTGAGACTTTTTCTTTTCTGCAATCTATACAGCAGCAAACTACATCTACTTCATGGCTTTGCTATACAGCTTCACCAATGAACACCTATTGTGGTGTAATTTTGTATTAAGTACACTATTTCAAAATCACAAAGTAAAGATAACAACAGACACTTCACATACTGACCCGACATTTGCACTAAGAAATATTGAAAATAAAATGCTATAAAAAGAGGTTAGATTGAACCTCCAAAGAGAGGGCAAGATACTGAAAATAAAGTATAGTATTGATAAACGTTTGTTATTTGTGATTTGAAAAAAGAGTCCTCTTATTGTAAAAATTCTAGGTAAAATGTAAAACAATTTGTAACTCAATAAAATGAAAGCAATTACAATCACAAGATTCACAACAAACCAACAAACAATCAAAGGTGAAGAACAAACTCTATCTGAGACGACTCCATAGGTACAGTATCAATAAGCTTGTGGCACTATGGTGTAGATTTAAAATACATCTTTTCAAACTCATATACGGTTGTAACCTTCAGTCTTCAATCTAGTAAAGCTTGGGTTTCCATTCTATTTTAATGAGTCATCGACTTGAAATCCATCGTAGCATATTAATCAGTTTGATTAGCTTGGGTTTCCATTCTATCAAAATTCGAAGAATTGAAACAAAATAGAAATCAAATTGAATCAAAATCTCAAGAGATTAGTTGATTTTTTGAACCACTTACCTCATATAAGAAAAACCACCCAAGATCTGAAGGAGATAGAATTATTCAAAGGTTTCAGGAGAGAAAAAAAAATGTTGGAGATGAAATTAACAGTAGAACTTTATCTGCAAAGTCAGGAAGAAAATCACGTAACTAAGATATCTACTAGCTGCTCGAATTCAGAGATAACGTAACTAAGAAATCCGAGAGGGCGAGAGGGAGAGGCAGAGAGCTCATACGAAAGAGGGATAGCCGACGTGAAGACTGAAGAGAATAATGAATACCTAGTTTCTCTTTTCTTTAGTTATTCACTTATCGGATACGGATAATATCCGACGGATACCGGCTTAGCCGGTTCCGTTACGATACCCTAAATATTCGATAGAAATATCCGTATCCGATATCCGATATCCGTTATCCGTTATATCGGATAATATCCTATAAGATCCCGGATTATCGGAAACAGATGTCGAATTTCGGATAGGAATTGACAGCCCTACTTGCTTGTGTATAGACGCTGGATCTGTAGTGACCGGATGGTCTTTACCGTACTTCTATAGAAGCGAGCTCTTTTCTGGATTTATCTTGTACTCCAAATAACTTAAACCCATCTGCTTTGTGGGATCACTGTAATAGGCTGCAGATGCCCACTCTAGGTTGCATTTTCTGGCAAGAATAATTCATTAGTAAGACCTGCACCATGCATTCAGTTGTTCATCGGTGATAACCTGACTTTGAAATCATCCATCCTTGTAACTCTGCAACAAATTTCTCACATCAAGTCCTCCTTCATGAAACACACAGACAATGCAATAGTAACTCGGATATTCATTTTCACGAAACTTAAAAAATGGAACAAAATTAATGAGTTGAACTTCAGAACTCATGATTCCCACCAAGAGCGATTGGGCTACATTGTTCATAGGTGTCAGTAGCTAAACCTAATTTAGCAGGCTTTATTTCTAATTCCACTTTTAGCTCTACTCAAGCAGTCAAAGTTGACGTTCAGCTTGATTTAGATAACTTAAATAACGTATCATTTGATCCTTTACTTACCAAATTGCTGCAATGAGTGTCTCAGATATGGTTTAAATAAAACAATACTACAACGTTAACTTTACATTAGACCTTTTACTTGAATAGTGTGAGTAAAAGTCATCATTAAGAAGGGGTGTAAGTCTGAACATGGCAGGTTATAAATTCAGGTCTAGAAGGGCAAGCATTTCTGAAATCTACGGAAAAATTCGAGCAGTATTGATGCTTCAAATCCAAGTTGCATGGTACCGGTTTTATATCAAAAAAAAAAAACTCTTCCACACTGAAGCACTCAGCAGTCATACTATGTACAAGAATGGGCTACCTACACTAAAACTGCATATGCATGCTAAAAATGATTGGATATGTAGAAAGCTTAATGGGATGCGTCTTACAATTTAAGAGTAGGAATAAAAGAGGCAAGGCTTGATTTTTCACAGGGATGCCAACTTCTTTATGCAGCAGCTTAGGTACACTTTCAAATAATAATTTCTGTGCAAACCTGATTCAAGCACAATCACATTATTGAAGCTGTAGAAAAACTTGGTTACAAATATTACTACACCTGAACTTACCTTTCTTTCTCCAAACAGGGGTTCCTTCTCATAAGAATCAGATTCATAACAGATATTGCTACAACTTGTATTTGTTCTCCTATGTTCCCCAACGCAATCTGTTTTATTAGTCGAATTACTGAACTACAATCAGGTGAAAAGTTTGATTTCACACAGCTAGGAAGTCCAAATTGAATTCTTGTGTGCATCCTTCCAGATTCCATGGATTCCACAATTTTGCCCTCAAGGCAAAAGCCGCCTTCAACCGTGACATTATCCCTGAGCAGAGTACACTGAAAGATCAAATTGGAGTTTATAAGCATATTAACCATATCAAGTTACCATGTGAACAATGATAACAACAGCTATTTGCAGCTGACCTAGAATCATATCTCGAATCCAAACTCCAAATGTGTTGCAAAATGACACGAACTTGTTATAACGAGAGATCGAACGAGAACAATAATAGAGATCGAGACACAGAGATTTACGTGGTTCACTAACTGTTACGTTAGCTACATCCACAACAGAGAAAGCAGAGTTTTATTATAGAGCAGAATACTGAATTACACACACATTCTAGGTACAACGTGTGTATATATATAGGGCAAAGAAAAAACCCTAATTCGACTAAATAACGGAAAACAGGCCCAGTGATAATACATTATGTATACCGTTTA
>JAJJMC010014301.1:3852047-3931811 GCA_023531435.1 Papaver californicum | reverse complement strand
ACCTTTGCCTATATGGTATTTTCCGCATTCTGATTTTTTCGTTTTTTCCGAGATTTCATTCATGTGGGGGATTGTTGTAGAAAATGAGTTTTAAACTAAATGTTTTTGGTGTTGGTGTGATTTGATCTTAGGACCTAAGGGTTATATGGATGCTCCTCATTTCTTTTGAGTGAATGAAACTCTTTAGTTTAGTCCCACATTGGGTAATCTAGAGAAGGATGTCCAATATATAATTATTCTCATATGGATAGTATGTAAAACGTGGGTGGAATGGGGTGGGCAAACAATACATGGGCTAACTTATGTATTGGGCCTGCGTATGTGAAAGGCATCAACCATGATCTATTATTTTTACCGAAAATATTTTTACAAGAAATCCGAAACCCTAAAGGTTTCTTTTTATGTTTATCTTGGGAAAACTTGATTTACAAGAAATCCGAAACCCTAAAGTTTTCTTTTCTCCTATAAATACAAAACGTTTTCAGAGTTGAAATCCATCCCAGAAGCGGCTTCTATCCTGTCTTCTTTTCATCATCTTCTCGCTTTGTTTTGCGCTTTTGAGTGTTTATTTCCCTTCCTTCCCTGTTGCTAAGTTCAAGAGTGGGTAGTTTGTATTGTGCTAATACAAGCTATATCGGGCAGTCTTATCCTGGACACATCTTCGCACGTTGGGGTTTAGCATTGCTCTTCTCGAGTATACCCATGAACTAATGTGTTAAGGACAACTTGTTGAACCTGTGATTCTGCCCTCGTAGTTGTCCGTGGTAGAGTTGTTTTCAATTCAGTTTTTTATATATTATTCTGATACATCTGACGCTGCTTTTCATTGTTGCAAGATTCCAACAATTCAATCCAGGGAAAAAGAGGAATGCCCATAAAAGTGCCAAACTCTGGAAAAAGCGTGAAGAGTCCGAAAATAAACAAAAAACTGATCTGATAAGCAGGGAGTTAGGGTACTCATAAATGAAGCTAGATGTTTAAAAGATGAAACTGCACAGCTTATCACTGTAAACTTCACAAAATACAAAATAAAATGTTTCTTGTCATTTCTTACAAAACCTTACATAATAAAACCATTTCCTTTGTTTCTTCATCAAATTTCGATTTGAAATTCAAATTTAGTTTACAAACCTTGTCTCACCCAAATATTCGAAACCCGTAGAAGAGAAATTTTAGCAGTTAAATGGATGATTTAGTGGCTCTAATCAGCACAGGCAAGAACCCAAAAATAACAACAATTCGTAAACCCTAATTTCCCTTCTTAAGAATGTAAAATAACACCAATTGAGTGAGAAACAATTGCAAATCCGAAATCTAGGGCTTCCCTTTCTTCAAGCATCCAATCATATAGAAACAACTATATAAATCAGAGGAATTCTACTGGAAAAGTACCAAAATCAAAGAAACTTATATGAATCTCGATAGATATCAACTTTGCAAAATAATTTTATTTTTGTAATGTCGTAAAACATTCAAAAATAAGAAAGTGAATCGAAGGGTAAAAGAAATCAAGAAATAAGAAAGTGAATCAAATGAAAAAGAAATCAAGAAATAAGAAAGTGAATCGAATGAAAAAGAAAGGAGGTGAAGAGATAGGGTTCATAGTTATTGCTGAAGGGACTAACGCATGAAAGGGGGGAAGGAGGTGAAGAGATAGGGTTCATAGTTATTGCTGAAGGGACTAACGCATGAAAGGGGGGACTGGATGGACTTCTACTCATAGCCGTCGGATGGGATGGAATATTGATCTGAGAGGGAAAAGAGATCGTGGCTATCACTACTAAATCGGAATGTATCATGACCGTTACGTCTAATAGAATAGACTTGTATTTTGAAGTATAATTATCACTATCAAATTCTAAATATCATGGCTTCTTATTCTTCTGTTGTTTTTTTTTCTGATTATTTGCTTCTTTTTTGTCATTATCTCTAGTGCTCAACCTTTTTCTTCTCAACACTGTGATCTAGTCCTTCCTGCCTACCAAGATCCATTTACACTTCAATATGTGACCCAAATCACCCAAGGAACTTCTAAAAGTTCCCTTAAATTTAGTGGTCGATCTCAGTGGTGAATTCTCCTGGATCCATTCTAGTCCTAGTTGTGCATCCACATCGAACTGTTCAGATGAAGTCTCGTCAATGTTCAGAAGCCAGCAAATCTGCCGTTCATGTATGGTGCGATAACAATGCGTCTAATCTGAACATAACTAAATCAATAACTCACTCAACCAGCAAGGGTGAGCTCATTTCATGGCAAACTGGCTCTTCAACTGTTGGATCGTCAAATAATTTTCTGGAGTCTCACTTAGCTTTCAGTTGCATCATTTTGATGGTATACGGTTGATAGTCAGCTGGTTAGCCATTATACCTTGAAAACGTCATTTGGCACTAGCAATCATTTTACTGGTGAGGAGGTGTTGCTCCTTCATATTTGCGGGTTCTTGAGTTTGCTGCTGCTACTTGGGAAGTAAATTTGTTTTTTTCTAAATAAAATTGTCACTGGAGACGGAAGCAGCTGTATAGGCACCCGAAGAAGCCCAAATGGACATGCTGGAATTTTTCACCAAATACTTCTAATGCTACTCCAAGATGACAATTTCTGTTTCAGATCCTAAGACATCTTATAAACTATGCTAGAATTGTTCACCAAATACTTCTAATGCTACTCCAAGATGACAATTGCCGTTTCAGATCCTAGGACATGTTATAAACTATGCTTATCAGACACTACTGTTTTCACTAGTAGTGAGAATTTCACTAATACGAGTAGTAGTCTCTTTTATAATGCTGGGAATGTTATGTTTCATTTTCTGTGGCAATCTTGTTGGGACAGAAAATGCAAATACAGTGTCCTATATGTTTTCAAAAATATGTGATATCATGATACTCAATAAAACAGATACACATTGAAAACTGTTCATGAAGTTATAGACTAACATCATTTCATACGGCAAAAATAGAAGAAACTTAAACTTCAAGCTGCAAAACAGATGAACAAAAAGAAGCTTTCAGTAATTTATAGAATTCGAAAAACTATCATAAACCTTATCGGTTATTACAAGCAACAATTCCAAAATGGACTGTTCATAGTCTAGCAGCATAATAAGAGATAAAGAGTAAAGACCATAGGCTACTAAGGACCTTTCAGTCTAATATTCTTCTTGGTCCCTGGATAGACAATGTAGAGAGCATATCAGCTACCACGAGCTTCCCTCCTAGTAGCATCGTGAAGAAGTTCAACATCAACTCCATCTGGGGGCAATTTCACATACCTCACTACTGATCCCCTGATGAAGCAGTTTCTTACAGAAAGCTGCATATAAATCGAAAGACAATTAAGTGAAAAGTACCCTCAAAAGAAAAAGATATAGCACTAATGCATAACCAATTATAAGCCAATAAACTTGAATGAAACAAGTGCAACGCATTACAGAAACCAGAACAACAGACTTGATTATCAATTTCAAATTAGCAATTACACACTACATCAAATTTATCAGTCAATAAAGGTTTTAGCTAAACTTTCTCTGCAACAACAAACTTTGAGATCCTGATAACTCGAGTCATTCATTTATTGGATTACTCGACAACCACCTCATAATTGAAATCAATCCATTCATAACATGTTGAACTATAGAGTACTCTGTGACAACAATTCACTACACTAACAGCTTAGTCACTCCCTTGCTAAATTACTCCGCAATGACCTCATATAAAAAGATGAATCTGTTCACAACATGTCCAGACTATAGAATATAGCGTACTCAGAGACAAGGCTTCATATGCTAACAGCTTATTCACTCCCTCACTGAATTACTCCGCAACAACCTCAAATAAAAAATTTATCCGTTCATAATATGTCTCAACTATAGAGTACTCTGTCACAATGGTTTCCTACACTAAAAGCTTCGTCCCTCCATCACTAAATTACTACGCAACAACCTCATAGCAAAGTTAATCCATCCATAGTCTCAACTATAGAATACCCTGCGACAGTGCTTCACCACTCCAACAGATCAGTTCCTTAACAGTTACCTCACCAATGGTACTATTATCATACCTCCAATGCATTTCCCCCTCTAAGTCAGAATAAATATGTTTTCGAACCCTCTCTTTAAAATTTAAGGTGGATGTTCCCGCGCGAATCTCGGCAATTACTTGTTCTGATTCTACATATTGATCGTTTTGAACTAAAATAAAACTTTTTGGCGGAATATTCACATTATGTCGAATATCCTGACTCTCAATAGTTACAAATACTAAAGATTATTCCCAATGTTCATACTCATCATCCCATAAAACTAGTAATCCTGTTGCCTATAGTAGTTCGCCAAAATCAAATTCATCAAATCTGTGCATTGCAGTAGTCAGGGTTGACTACATTGAGACACTTATATCAACTCTTAACACAAACCGATTTTTGGTGAATTCCTTGGCTTTGCCTAAGCAATCAACTTGCACTGAAGTGTCTATCTTCCTTCAGTCTCTAAATTAGATATCTACTAAGAGCATAAGTTGAGAAAAACCTTTCCAACCCCTAAAACCCAAAATTCCCAGATAAAACCCCTAATGTCTGCACATATGTGCCCTAATCCTATACTACTTCAATTCTCCAAATACCCACGACAAAATCAAACATTAACAAATCAAAAGTTCATAAAAATCGAAAATTTGCGAATATAAACCCTAGCAAAGAAAAAATCATACAAGCAAACCCGTGAGCAAAGAAGAAACCATACCATGTGAGGATACTTGTCTTGATCAACTACTCTAGTATTCTCAAGCTTTATGTTAAGGTACTGATCTACTGAATGTAAAGTTCCTCTTATTGCAAGATCATTCTTTAAATCCACTGTCACTTCTCTTCCTACTAAATCCTTAAAATATGAGAAGAACAACTGCAAAAGAAACAAAAAACTCCGAAAACTATTAGAACCCAGAATCACAAACACTAACCGAAGAAAACCCTCAAGAAATATTGAAACTTTGAATAGATTGAGCAAGATATTTACCATATTTTTTTTAATCTCAGCCCGTGAAAGAAAGTTCCAATGGTCTGATATATTTGTTTCCTGGATGGTGAAGATAAATTGTTTTCTCTTCGGCCTTTTGTGGAAACCTATTACTAGGGCTGAATGATTTTCTTTCGGGGCTTCGAAATACTTCAAAATAGTGAGGTAACGGGTTAGGAGATGTCTGTCTTAATGGGTGGTAAATGTCTGAGTTATCTTTGTATTTTTCTACCTAAATTAAATCTCATTCATCTTCTATCCAAATCAAATCTAACTATTTATAGAATAAAATTAAAAAGTTTTTCCTAATTCTCATCTCTATTTTTTCTATTTCCCATTCCCTCCAGAATTTCTAAGATCAATCTACTTTTCAATTCGGGTTATTCTTATATCTAGGGCTACACAAATCCGATCCAACCCGCCAACCCGACCCGCATCCGCCCAAAATTACCCGGCCCGCCGATGAACGGGTCGGGTGCAGGTGATAACTCCTCTCACCCGACCCGACCCGACCACCCGCCATCTCACTCATAAGACTCATATGAGTCATATCTTCATCAATTCATCGACTCTATTTTCAGACTTCATCTTCTTCTCTGTTCCATTTCTTCTTCAACGATTCTTATTTCTTACTTCTCTTACAGAGCACACTACCACCACCATCGTGAACCCAACTGCATCATCAGTTCATCACCACCACCTTGTTGAATCTCTATCAGGTGTACAGGTACTGTTTTTTTTTTAAAATTTTTTTTGCCCTAATTGAAATTAATGTTTGTATCATTAGTTCATTACATGATTGAGTAGCAATTGAATATGGGTTTCATTAGTCTTGAGTGTTTGTAAATCTGTGATGCTCATACCCAGCTGTTGTTTTCTTAATTAGGGTTTTTAGGTAAGTTTTAGGTAATTTCAATTAGCTCATACCCAGCTGCTGTGAAGATGTGAACCATTTTTTGTAGTAGAGCCAAAGCAGGAATTTCAGGTAGAATAGATACAAGTTTAACTGCCATGTTTTGTAGAGAAAATGGATTGAGAAAATAGATAATAACTGTAATAAACAAATTACCCTTCTTTTTGGCCAAAACCTGAACCAGGGACAGTTGAAATGCCTGTTGCCTCCAAGAGCTTCAGACAGTAGTAAACATCGGGAACTTTTCCAGCCATTTTCGCAGCTTCGATTGCTTTTGATAATTTTCATATGCATAGCAGTGTGATATTGCTTGTCTCTTCTTGTCGAAAGAAGAAGTCAGAGGGTGCCAGTTTCGTTGCTGATATGAGGGAGCACGTTGATGATTTTTTTAACGCTTCCATGGATGAACACAAACCTGCTTTAAGAAGACCATTGAGAAGGTTAGTAGACTATAATAAGTGTATACAACTCAAGTAGATAGGAAATTGATCTCTCTCTCTCTCTCTCTAATTGTATATTCATGTGGTGTATTTCAGATGTTTGGGATGTCAAAGATTGTTGCAGAAAAGAACTCACTTAGTGTTAAAGAAGTTGAAAGTTCCCTTCATCTGAAGACAACTGTTACCGAATAGGATATCTCACAACTCATAAGCTTTTGACAGAGGGATTTAGCATGACATGCTTAGGAATTTTACAGGGTACACAAAACTTTTTAGGTATAAAACTTACGTTGCTTAACTGTTTTCTGATGCTTTTAATATTGATATGTATTGATACCTTATTTGCTTGAAGTTTTATCTAGACTTATCTCTGCTGGTATTGAGTCTGGTTCTGTTAAAGGTTTCAAGATTTCTAAGATGGCTCTTACTATCACTCATAGCTTCTATGCTGATGACAGAGAACTTATGTAGGAGAGGGGTGCCCATTTCTGATCCCCTTTATGCAATTCTGCTACAGAGTCCATTAACTGTTTGTTTATTCAGTGTCCAGTTAGTGCTGGAGTTTGGGATCTGTTATAGTCAAGATGCGATCATATGTTTCAAGATCTCATTTCGACTTGGATTGACTTATTTCCTTCTGCAGTTTGTATACTGTAGAGTTAGACCAAATGAAAGGTGTTTTAGTTCTTTTTATTCTTTGGCAAATCTGGCAAAAAAATTTGCATAATTTTCTGGGCGGGTGACCCGCACCCGCCCGACTCGACCCGCCATCTGGGTGGGCCAGACCCGACCCGATCCGAGGACCAGGCGGGTCGGGTGCGGGTGAAAAAAATTTAACCCACCTGGCGGCGGGTCGGGTGTGGGTGAGGTCAAACCCAACCCGACCCACCAGATGTGCAGCCCTACTTATATCCCACCTAAAAAAGTTAAATTAACTCTGACTATGACTATTACCATTTTTCTTTGTCTTTTTTTTTTATTAATCTCTCATTTTCATTAAACAAAACCAAAAACAATCAAATTTAAAATCTTAGATTAGACTTCTATTTATTATTATTATTATTATAATACATCTATTTTTTTTATCTTTTATCATTTAATTCGTCGCGACGTAAATGAATTAATCAGTGATTAATCAGTGAATTATTATTATGAAAAATTCTATTATTGGGGAAACTTATTCCAACCCTGGTTCAATCGAGTAGTTAAAAAAATTATGTTAATTTTGTTAAAAACCCATCTTATGAACAATATTTAGAGGTTAGTAATTAATCTAATTAATCACCGATGTTCCATCGGTAACTTTTTTCTTTTTTAAAAATAATTATGAAAAACTGATCGGTAACTTTTTTCTTTTTTAAAAATAATTATGAAAAACTGGTCGTCCTGATACGGACGACCGTTGATAATTTCACTACGAGTGATGATGTAGTGATGTACCCTTATTATTTGCAATTCTGAAATGAATATGCAGTAATCTAAGTCAAAAATCCTATCCTGGCTAATGCGTCAAGGGGGCAAGCCGGTTGAAGGTGTTAACATTATAAAAGATATATGCGCTAGTTATGCATAATCATTTTCTAAGGCGACAAGCCTTACAAGGACACGGTTGGTAATGATGTAGTGCCATACTCGCATATATAAAAAACATGTTAGAGAACTTTATACTACATCCTATTAAATAATTGTTACTTGTAAAATTTGGTTTATTTTTCTCTCGGTATAATATTAACACCTAGTGACTGAAATTTCCTTATCCGATATATTAGTACAAGAAAAAAACAGTGTTCCTTTCAAGAAAATGAAGCTTTTGCAGGTTCATCTAATGATTTGAAACACATTACACCATAAGCATGAAGTTAATCCACAACCTGTATCATCATTAGCAAGTAATGGGCGAGAGCTACGGTGGTGGTGGGAAAAAAGAGAGAGTATGATTTGTGTTCTTAGGGGTTTTAGTAGTGGAATAGGTAATATATATGTGGATGTAAAAAAAAGTCAAAATATAAAAAATTAGGATTTAGGATCTTTTAAAATTTATTTGAATGGTATTTGGGATAATTAGGGATGAGAATTAATTTGGATGAGAAATAGGGAAAACAAAAAAAAACAACTAAATCAATTACTCTTCTCCATATCTTCTCATTCATAACCTCCATAATAAAAATATATTCATAAACAAAATAACACCTCAACGACCAGATAATATTCAAATCATGACTTCTATTAGGTAAGAATCGATAAACCCACAATTTTTTGTTGCTTTTGATTGCTTAAATAGGTTAGATTTGATCAATTTAAAATTCAATTTCACTTTCAGAAACTACATTGTAATTACAATTTATTTGATGACCTTATTAGTCCACGAAACCATATGACTACATGATTCGTCAGAAAAGGGCATGATAGCTACCTTTTTCTATATAACAGGTTTACGGCTATGAACAGATGAACTCCTAGTGTGTACGACTAGATTTAATCTATTCCTAATCGTAAGTAGTTCATTTATGACTAAGAATTTATCATTTATTAGCCGTAGGTTAGTACTATTTTATTTTTTAGGACTGTAAAATAATTGATTCCTAGCCTAAGTGACTCTGAAATATATAAATTTTCGCGACACAATTTCTAGATGTAGATAACCGTAGGATATGAATTACGGCTAGTTCGTAATGTTGATTCCTAGTCGTAAATCTTACGTACGTCTAAGTATTAGTTGAATTATTAGTCGTATTTTATCTTTTACGATTTCTAGGACTAGGAAATGATGAATTCTTAGCCGTAGGATGCCCATCAAATTAAAAAGTATGGGAGCGTATACCCTTCATTGATTCTAAAAGATAAGTTGAATTTATTAATCTAATATAACCACTAACACTTAATTAGTTTAGTTAATTAGGTTTATTAAAACAAACTAACAGAGGACAGTTTGATCATTATTAAAAATAGTAGGATAAGGGGTTATTGATTTTACTACTAAATGACCCTATTTTATCTTCTTGTCATCCCTTAAAATTCTTATCATGCAGCCCCAATAATACATTTTCTGGAGGGTCAAACAAGTAAGCGCGTGGCGGGCCTTTTTGTTTTTTTAATATCTGATTGGATCGGGTTTTTCGTCAAATTACTTGTTTCTTTTCCATGCTAGAAAAAAAATGAGCTAACCCAATGTATTCAATCTCGGCCTTCTTGCCAAGAATTTCGGTAGGGCAGAAATTTTCGTTTCCGGTCCAAGGTCGAGACGAAATTTAGCTGAGAAATTCGCCGAGACGGCCAAACTTCTACCGAGATGCGGCTTAAATCTCGTCGAGACAAACTTAAAATAAATTTAATAATAACAAACCCAACCTTAAAAATCTCAATTTTTATTTATTTTCTTAAAAATTGTTATTGTTTCTTTATACCTATACAAGCTTAACATATGTAAACTGTACAAAATTCTTGGCCTATATATTACGGGTATAAATTTGAATATAAAAACTCCAAGATTTCACTGAGAATCTCCCCGAGATAAAGTTTTCTTGATGTCTGGGCTAACCCCAATATTACTAGTTAACAAGGGTTAGTTGTGGGAGAGTTTGAAGTTTTAATATTTTTTTAGGGTAAAAACAAATGTACGGTAGAATCATACTTTCAAGTAGGTCCAAGAGATCAAAATCGAACATGATGAACCTAAACCAAGAAATGGTCGTTCATGTCCTGCTTCAATCACAAAGGTGGAGAAGATATGGTAGGTTTTAGGGGAGGGAAGCAAAGAAGGTTGAGAAATAATAGTGTGATAGGTAGTGTGTAAAAAAGAATGGATTCTCTGAGAGGAATCGTTAATTCTGTATGTTTAGTTTCTTTCGTGTTGTTGTCTTGTTCCTTGTCCCGTTTTGAATAGACGAGAATCATCTGTTTATAGTCAAAGGAGACACACTGATTTCTCGTAAGTGGTGGAAGTTAGGTAAAGGTGGAGAAGTGATGATTGTGGAGATTGTAGTGGGGTGGTGCCCGGAAAGTAGGGAAGACCTGTCAGACCACTACTCCGCATCCTCTCAACTGCTCTGTAACCGTCCCACTACTTGTTACCTTCTTGTTTGTGGATGTATTTTCACAACGCACGATTTCCGTAGACCGCCAGACCAATACCCCAATGAGAATCCCCCCATATGTTGTATTTGATATATCGTGGAAATAGTGGAGTCATAAGCCACTATTGTTTTGATTAAGTCAAATCAAGTCAAATGACTTGCTAAGTCAGTGAGGCAAGTTGCACAACTCACTGAATTAATAATCAGACTGATAAGTGTCGAGTCTGGTAAGTTAAATAGTCATGTACTAGCTTAGGAGTAACATGTCATATTTAATGGCTAAGTATTAGCTCAGAAGTGACTTAGCATAAGTCTGAAAGGCATTTGAGGCCAAATACTGTAGAGAGCTTCTTAAGCAAAAAGGACTTGTTACCATATAATATTTGGTGTTAGACCAATGTTGGAAAGAAAGGCGTATTTCTGAGGGAAGTAGCTAACAAGGGTAGCACTTGCGCCAAAGTCAAGGAAGAACTTCTCCAAAGTCAAGAAAGTACTTGCTCCAAAGTCAAGGAGGGACTTGTCCCAAAGTCAAGGAGGGACTTATCCCAAAGTCAAGGAGGGACCTATCCCAAAGTCAAAAAAGGAATCATCTAGGGATGTACTAGGGCCAAGGGCGCTTCATCTAGTGACGCTCTAGAAATGGCCGATGCGCTGGGACGCGCTAGAAATGGATGCTTGTGCTGGGACGTGCCAGGCTAGGGAGGGACGCATCAGTACTAGTGAGGCGCAACATCGTTAGTAGGGACGCATTAGCGCTATCAAGGACGCATCAGCGCTAAGGATGTGTTTGCTATTGGAACGCGTCAGGCTAATGATGCTGATTCTTGAAGATGCATTAGGATAGAGCACTAGGCCTATGACGCTAAGTCAGGGAGCGATGTGCTAGGCAAGGCCGTGCTAGGCAAGGCCGTGCTAGGAAAGGCCGTGCTAGGGTTTTAGCGTTTTTAGCGCTAGCGTTAAGGCGCTAAGGCCATGGTTCTTACTAGATTAGATGCTAGTACTATGGAGACTTGCTTGAGGACGCGCCAATCTAAATTTTGCTTGGCTAAGAAGAGTTAGCGCTTTTAGCGCTATGGTGGCGAACTAGTGCCAATGTGGTGCTAAGCCAAACAATGGATGCTAACTTGGCGCTTATAGGAGAAATGGCTAGAATTAGCCTAGATCAGAGGCTCAATGCATTTTTTGAGGCATTGCTTCTTGTTTATGGCGCGCCCAAAAAGAGTGGCGCATAATTCCTGGCTTATCTTTAAGCAAAGTGCTAAAGTAGCATATTTGATCTCAAAAGAGAAATTTGAGGAGAGTTCATTGCGAACGAAACGTAAAGCTAGAGCACATTTTAGAGCTTAAAAATTAGCTATTCCCGCATTTGTAAAAACTGTATCCTCAATTCGCATGCGGTTGGCAGTGGACTCCATTGCTCTTGTTTTAGAAAGGTTGATGAGTTCTTCTTGGGAGATGCAGTTGATGTGTTTTTAATAGTGGTAAAAAGGGATTTGATTCTCAGACTTGTGAAGATTGATTTCTTGAACTAATTTTTTAATAACTAAAAATAAAACCGATTAAAGTAAAGTCGATTTAAAAGTGATGGGAGGAACCAGGACTAAGGATTCCACTTTTAACCAATAACTCAAGTGATAAAATCGTGCAATTCTTATATTCAGTTAAATCAAATCATTGCCAAAGTTAGATTTTTGAGAAAATAGTTGTAAATTGTAATCATGAGACATCAAGAGTTTAAAACCAAGCATGACCCATCAAAAGAAGACACAACTACTTGAGAAAAACCATTTTTTCCATTTAATTTAAGGCAAATAAAAATAAAAGAATTGTAAAATAAATAAATAATATAGAAGTTACCACTTAATTATTGGAGAAAAAGCTTCCTCCGTCGTCCCGGTGATGGTGATTAGCTCATTGTATTGGAAACACACTCAAAATAGTCTTTCATTGCTCAAAAAGTGCTTGCGATGATTATAGAATCGCACACAGAAATTTTGATACGCTTATAAGCGTTACTATGGGTAGTTCTGTTCGTTACAAACGATATTAAAAGAGTATGGGAAAGAAGTACAAATTGGTGGTGCGGCAGAAGAAGTACGGTTTCTCCAAACTATCAACGACATTTCTGATGTGCAGTTTGTTCTTCGAGTTCGTCTTCAGCAACAAAATTTTGTTTTGCTTCGGTGTTCTTTTTCCCGAGCTCTGATCTCTCTCTAAGCTTCACCAATGATTCTTGCTACACCCAAAATCTTCTAAGCTCTTCTATTTATACTACCATCCCCTAAATCTCTTCAAAACTTCCCTTTAATTCTCGGCAGTTCTTTCCCGATGAAAATCCTTCGAAAAAGAAATTTTCTGATTTTGTTCTTTCTTTCTTGATTCTATTATGAAAACAATTTGATATCCTTCTCTTTTTAATTCTTTCCAAACTAGTTTAGTTTCCTAACTCGAGATGATTTCCAAAAACAAAGAGTTTCCTAATCCCGGACAAGCTTCATGTTCCTGTTTCTGTACGCTGTTAGAGAAGAAATTTTTTTCTTCCCGCCCAAACTTGAATTCAAAATGTTGGGTGTGGTTGCCCTGATCCAAAAAGTGGATGCCTTTATCCAATATGAAGGTGCCTTTAACATTTCTCCAAAAATACCTACAAAGAAATAAAAACCATAAATACAAAATCGAGTACCAACAATACATATAATTGAGATCAAATCAGACACAAAAATGTGTCTATCAAATACCCTCAAACTTATTACTTGCTAGTCCTCGAGCAAATATAATCTAAAAAATCAAATCCTAACTCACTTTCGCAGGAATCGTGACTACATTTAGCATATGTAATAAGCCGTTAAACCCCTAGGTGTCCCTAGTGGACGAGTTTTGTCTCGTGAGGGTTTACAAGAGGTATACCCACAAAACCTTTACTCCAGATTTTAGCGACTCGTGAACAATTAAGGATAGACACTAAACAAGTTGGCTTACTCAATTCTTCGGCTATGGGAATCATTACCATATATGAGTCCAATTGATGTACACGAGTGTTTACTCAAGCATAATAAAATTCATAAATAAGACAACAGAGTTCTACTCAGATAATCATTCAACCACAAGTCTCAGAATCTATCACAGTTCAATCACATGAAAAGATTTAGAAGATGAACATGGAAAATATGAAGGTTGCAAGTGTTGACTAAGGTGAACGGTGTTTCCCATATCTGTCTGAAGGTTATTTCCATGATGAATTGAGATACACACCCACTGTTCTTAAATCTAATATTAATATCGAATCAACTGGCCTATACTCGGGTTCTGATGGATCCTGCATTCCACGCTTGCTTAGGCGACGGAGACAAGAAGAACCCACACAAATTTCTAACAAAGAGTCAATAACAAATTTTTTTTTTTTTTAAAACTAAAATGTAATAATGGAGCTTGATCTCAAAACACTCTATTTCATCCCGACGCCGATAACAATTTGATGCTGGGCCCCACCAAATCACTTAGAGAAACACAAATTTGCAAAAGTAAAAACAGAAAGTGATATAGTAGTGATAGACTCCGAGATGTGGTGACAACTATCATGTTATTTCTAACACCTGAACTCTGTCCTTTTATGAATAGACCATTTCACTGGGCACACAAATTCCTATTGAAAAAGTGCTAAGTTTCCATCTACCTAGAATGGTTAGTGTCACCCTGAAGTGCTCACAAGCTTCTAAATTCTAGAGCTTTATTATTTCACTAAAAATTTTCTCCCTTACCCCTAAACTTAAATCAAACAGTGTCCTCAATGTTTCTAAAGATGAATGATTAAGAGCATAAACAAGGAGAAACTGTTAGCAATCGAAGGAAAAGAGCTAAGGAAAGATATTACCGTGTTTCATGAGCATGGGTTACCTCCCAAGAAGTGCTAAGTTTAAAGTCTTCAGCCAGACTAAGAAAGAATTAGTCACCTCATAAAATCATATAGAAATAGTCGGAACAACTGTGGGTCATCTGAATCAAATAGTGCTATCACAAATAAGAGGAAACAACAACATGCCAAGAAAATGAACAAACCGAGCACACCCTTATTTAGTTTTCTGTTTACGACAACTACTTCTAGCTGTGGTTCAGGTTCAGGCTCTATAAAAGGGTCTAGATAAAATATTTTCATGGGATGGATCTCCTCGTAGACAGGATCAAAAAAATCAGGTTGTAGAGTCTGGAATAACTCATCTAAGAACTTCGAAGCACATAATAATATCCTGAATAATTGTGGATCCTCAAAGTCAATCATATTTGACTCACCATAATTGACTACAATGAAGGTGGTCATTCTTAAACAAATGTGTCGATTCTAATTTCCTAAAATAATTAGGCTTAGTCTCAAAACTTAATAACTAAGACATTTGAAATTCTAACGTTACCACATATGGACGAAAATATTTTGGTGGGAAAACAAAGTCAATCTTAGTATTACTGCCTAGGTAAACCACATCGACCAGAGGATGGGTTTCTGGCAACTGAACTTCTTTCTAGACATTAAGAGGATCAGGGAATCTAGCTCGAAGATGGTCTTGTAAAATGGTAGAGGTGCATATGTCAAGTCCCAAGTTAGGGACCTTTCTAAGAGATAAAGGTGAAGCACATGGAGAATGGTAGTCACCCCCAAACTTAAAGTTTTTAGTGTCTCTAGATAGACTAATCACAATTTCCCTAATTTCTAGATCGTCAGATTCCCGAAAATGGTCAATTGCTTCTTCTAAATTATGATCAGGTGGTGCAGAATCTAACAAAGTATTCACCTCATTAATAAAGCTATCATTATCAACATCAAATCTAAAGTGGGCTAGACATTTCTCTAATGTATCTTCTAACAAAGTGTTTGGTAATGACTTCTGAACTAATGTTCCTATCATGTTCACCTCTTCAATGCACGTGTCATCTAGCTCAGGTGGTTGGTTACTAATATTGAAAATATTCAGCTCAATAGTCATATTACCAAAAGATAAGCTCATAAAACCATTTCGACAGTTAATAATCGCATTAGATGTAGCTAAAAATTGGCGACCTAATATCACATGTATCTGATTCTCTGGGTCACGGACAGGTTGAGTATCAAGGACAACAAAATCTACTGGATAAATAAACTTATCGACCTCAATAAGAACATCCTCTATGATACCACGAGGAATTTTCACAGACCTATCAGCTAATTGCAGTGTTATCTGAGTAGGTTTCAACTCACCAAGTTCTAGCTGGAGGTACACATGGTACGGAAGTAAGTTCACACTGGCTCGTAAGTCAAGTAACGCTTTCTCAACACGGTAGTTACCTATTGTGCAAGAAATGGTTGGGGAACCTGGGTCTTTGTACTTAGGGGTTGTATTATTCTGGATAATTGAACTCACATGACCAGCTAAAAAGGCTTTCTTTGGTACACTAAGCTTTCGCTTTCGCGTACAAATATCCTTAAAAAACTTGGAATAAGCAGGAATCTGCCTAATTGCATATAATAATGGAAGGTTGATCGTGACTTGCCTTAAAACCTTCAGTATATCATTAAAGTTGGATTCCTTCCTAGTTGGTATTAGAAGTTGTGGGAATGGGGCTTTGGGCACAAAATCGGGTTCAGCCGGAACCACATTGGACTTTTTAGAGACTTTATCAGTCTCTTCAACTATAGATTCAGAAGGGTGAACTACAACATGTTCACTATCGGGCAAGGTTACCTTATTGTCTACTACTCTACCACTTCTAAGGGTTTTAATTGAATTCACATGGTCAGAAAATAACTCATGAACTCCTCTAGGGTTGGGTTGCGTTTGACTAGGGAACTTGCCTTTTTCTTTGTCTCTCAAAGACTCAGCGATTTGAACAACCTGGTTTTCTAAATTGGAAATTGCCTGACTGTTAGCCTGAAAAATCTTTTGATTTTTTCGTAAATTTTGATTGACATACTGCTGAAACTTAGTGTTCTGATGTAACTCCTTAGTGCTCTGAGCTAATGTGGCGACCGTATCTGCTAAACTCATGACCGTCTTTTCTAACGGATTCTGAAATTGTGTTATACCAGAAGAATTCTTAGTATAACCAAAACCTGGGGGAACCTGAGGGTTACTAGTCTGACCTTGATTTTGGCCCTTAGACCAAGAAAAATTTGGATGGTTTCTCCAACCAGGGTTATAGGTCTCTGAATATGGGTCAAACTTCTGATGATTATCATATCTAGTGTTATTATAAAGAGCACGGGCTTGCTCTTCAAGCATCTGTCCTTCCCAAAATGACTTGGGCTCTATTCCGCGAGTAGATTGACTTAATTCTAAGGCTTCTATCCTTTTTAAGATAATTGCAAATTTGGCATCTGATTCAAGAATTTCATCTACCCTATTGACATTACCTCTGCTCAGAAGAGTTTTTCTCGGGGGTTCCTTACTACATTCCCATTGATGGGTCTTTTCAGTAATTTCATGCAAAAATTTCATCGCCTCAGTAACATCTTCACTATCAAAACTTCCTGTACACAATGACGCAACTATGATCGTTGTTGGATAATCTAGTACTTCATAGAGGATATGGACAAGTCTTTGATCTTCTAAACCGTGTTGGGGACATTGTGTTATTAATTCGTTGAACCTTTCCACATAGCTATACAAAGATTCTCCTTCTTGTTGCCCAAATGTGGAAATATCTTGCCTAAGTTTTGATATCTTGTGCCTAGGGAAAAATTTAGCTAAAAAGGAAGCTGTAAGTTGTTCATATGTCTCGATGGATTCAGATGGAAAACTATATAACCAATATTTGGCCTTGTCTCTCAGGGAAAAGGGAAATAACCTAAGTTTCAAAGCTTCATCAGACATGTTATGAATTTTTAGGGTACTACATATTTCTTCAAAATCCCTAATGTGAAAGTAAGGGTTTTCATTTTCTTTCCCTAAGAAGAGTGGGAGCATCTGTATGGTCCCAGGTTTCAACTCATAGTTTTCTTAAGTTTCAGCCAACTTGATACATGATGGACGAGCAGTCCTAGTAGGATTCAACAAAGCTTTCAAGGTTGTCATTTCTGGCACAACTGGAAAATTAGGAATAACTTCCTCACTAAGAGACAAATTCTCAAAACTAAAGTTTCTAAAAATAGGGCTCTCAAAAGAAGGGTTTCCTTAGTTCTCACTTTCAGAGACAAAGTTTCTATTCTCGTCACTGATCAAACGACCAATAGAATCTCTTCTCTAGGCACGCTCACTGGGCATGCAACAACTCCTAGTCGGAAGGGAATTCTAAACAAACACAAAGCAAGGTCGACTCAAAAAATCAAACCTATCGATTCTAGCAAAACAAAGCATGATGGATCCACTCAGATTGTTTTTAGACCAGCTTCTATTCTTTCAAAAGGAAACTAGTTACAGTTTTAGCAAACCTCTTAGAACGATCCAAATTAAATTAAGTCGAAGGGAAACAGGATAAGCTCTAAGGAGCTTTGATAACCCTGTCTCTTTGGCAGTTTTCCCTGGGTTACAAGGCGGCTCTAATCAACTTAAAATAATCTTCTTGAACATTGAGTTAAGCTAACAAAGTAACCAATACAATCCTTTTGAATGATTTTCCATTAAGCTCGGTACCCTATCGGTCTCTTTCTAGTTAAATTTTAAGGCTTAAGTTCGCGTTAGGTAACGTGTTCCTAAAGCGGACAGAAAGGATACGGTGATGAAATCCGAACCCTTATCTTATATGGCAAGTTTCTTCCCTTTACTAGAAAATAAATTCCAAATTTCAGTTCCTCAACATATATGCATACGAAGGAATACAATAAAACCACTTGCAGGGGATTCGTGGGTTGATCCGAGTCTTACCTCCCGTACCAGACGAGGGATGAATCGGTTGTAGTCGACTCGGGCCACCGACTCCTGTGTCAGTGTGCGAACCCGAGGGGCCGAGACAATATCGTAATTGTCGTCCTTCCCTGTAGCAGTTTATATTTAAATTATGTCCAAAGTCCAAAATAAAGTCCAAAAAGTGTCCAAATAAAAGAAAATTACAGAAATAGTAAAAATTCCTAATATAATTTCCTAAAGTAAGAAAATCTAAAGAAAATAAATCTAAAAATAAAATCTAAAATTAAAAGTCTTTGTCTTCTTCTCCGTTCTTTTAGGCTTTAACTTTTAACTCCAAATCCTTAACTTTAACTTCAAGTCTTTAATCACCAAAATCTTTGGCTTTATTTTCTTTCAATCCAAGATCCAAACCTGTAGCAAAAAGAGAAATACCCAAAGAAACGTAAAATAGAACAAAGTAAAAATAAATATCTAACTAAACTAATTAACCTAAAAAAAAAAATCTAAAAAAAGAATCTAAGAAAAAGTCCGCGTCGACGGCGCCAAAAATTGATGTGTTTTTAATAGTGGTAAAAAGGGATTCGATTCTCAGACTTGTGAAGATTTATTTCTAGACCTAATTTTTAAATAACTAAAAATAAAACAGATTAAAGTAAAGTCGATTTAAAAGTGATGGGAGGAACCAGGACTAAGGATTCCACTTTTAACCAATAACTCAAGTGATAAAATCGTGCAATTCTTATATTCAGTTAAATCAAATCATTGCCAAAGTTAGATTTTTGAGAAAATAGTTGTAAATCGTAAGCATGAGACATCAAGAGTTTAAAACCAAGCATGACCCATCAAAAGAAGACACAACTACTTGAGAAAAACCATTTTTTCCATTTAATTTAAGGCAAATAATAATAAAAGAATTGTAAAATAAATAAATAAAATAGAAGTTACCACTTAATTATTGGAGAAAAAGCTTCCTCCGTCGTCCCGGTGAAGGTGATTAGCTCATTGTATTGGAAACACACTCAAAATAGTCTTTCATTGCTCAAAAAGTGCTTACAATGATTATAGAATCGCACACAGAAATTTTGATACGCTTATAAGCGTTACTATGGGTAGTTCTGTGTGTTACAAATGATATTAAAAGAGTATGGGAAAGAAGTACAGGGTGGTGCGGCAGAAGAAGTACGGTTTCTCCAAACTATCAACGACAGTTCTGATGTGCAGTTTGTTCTTCGAGTTCGTCTTCAGCAGCAAAATTTTGTTTTGCTTCTGTGTTCTTTTTCCCGAGCTCTGATCTCTCTCTAAGCTTCAACAATGATTCTTTCTACACCCCAAATCTTCTAAGCTCTTCTATTTATACTACCATCACCCTAAATCTCTTCAAAACTTCCCTTTAATTCTCGGCAGTTCTTTCCCGATGAAAATCCTTCGAAAAAGAAATTTTCTGATTTTGTTCCTTCTTTCTTGATTCTATTATGAGAAAAATTTGATATCCTTCTCTTTTTAATTCTTTCCAAACTAGTTTAGTTTCCTAACTCGAGATGATTTCCAAAAACAAAGAGTTTCCTAATCCCGGACAAGCTTCATGTTCCTGTTTCTGTACGCTATTAGAGAAGATAATTTTTTCTTCCCGCCCAAAATGTTGGGTGTGGTTGCCCTGATCCAAAAAGTGGGTGCCTTAATCCAATATGAAGTGCCTTTAACATTTCTCCAAAAATACCTACAAAGAATAAAAACCATAATAAATACAAAATCGAGTACCAACAATACATATAATAGAGATCAAATCAGACATAAAAATGTGTCTATCAGCAGTGCGACATGACATGATAGTATATCTAAGAAGATGAAAGTCCATGGGCAAACGAGGTCTTTGTAAATCCGAGTCTTCTGAATCCCGTTTGGAAACCCTAGTTTGCACACTATTCGCTTCTGAAGCTTTTGAAGTTTCATACGATGTTGGATTTTGACATTTGACCCCAACTTTTGAAGTCAAGAGACCAAGCTATCATATGCCAAAAGAATCACTCGATTCGGAGTTGGCTTGGTCAGCCAACCATGCATAAACATTTATGATTAGTAATCCTTTGTGAATTTTTCAGATCTTGTAGACTTTAGTGTAAGATTCATATCTCCTAGATCAGGTCTTCTAGCTCAGGTCTCCGATTGATGTGCCCTTCTGGTATGTCGTACTAGAGACATAGACGAATACTTCTCGTGAATGATGTTTTGACCAGCTCTTCACCGATTGTTGTCGATTTCTGAATTTGTAAATTGAAGAGGTACTGATGGGATCTTAAAAGAATAAAGGAGTGGACCGAGATGGTTCCTGAAGGTGATATCGTGAGATGTTGTCGTCTTAAAGATGCTGGCTTCGTGAGGATGCTAGCTCAGAGAGCAGGACAAGTACCAGAGAGCATGACAGGTACCAGGGAGCATGACAGGTACCAGAAGATGGGACATGTACCATGAGACAAGACACGTACCATGAGACAGGACAGGTACCAGGAAGCATGACAAGCACCAGGAGACGAGACATATACCAGGAGGACAAGTTGTGCGATTTTCTCCATGGTGAGCATATTACTGGATTTCTGAATGGCAACTTGTAAACTTATTCGAAAAATTGAGAGGAGAAGCCTGAATCTGAGGTGACTGTGTCTTTGAATTTCTGAGATGGAGATGATTGTGGCTTTCGAGTCCGGAGTGTGTCCAAAAGTAGAATCATGTGGTTGAAGTAAGTAGAAGCAACAAGGATGGGGTTACCTTTCTGGATATGATCAGGTAAGAGGCGGAGGCTGCTGGGGTATTGATGTAGAAAGGTTTTGTCGGTAGTACCATTTTTGATCAGACCTTCTAGTCGAATGATCTTACTGTATTAATCTTTCAAAAGTGATGGAGTCGTCGGTCCCCAAGTGTAACTCACTTGGATCTGCTACCAGGCAGAAGATGATTTTTGGTGTCGTCACAGGTCCATGCTTCCAAGAATTTATGAGGACATGGAAAATCATAAAAGTTGGGTCCATCCTTCGCTGTCGTTGAAGTATTGGTACTGGGGCGAGTATCTGAATTGAAGTTGAGTCCATCGTTGTCGTTCAGGCTGTTGAGATGCAACAAGGTTGCTTTCGATGGAGACACAGTGACGCATCCCTGGAACAAGTCTGAGAGAGGCTGGCTCTGATTGTTGATGCGTCCCCGAGGGACATGTATTAGAGTGGGGAAAATAACCCGAGACTCCTCCGTTAGCTTGGATCCATCTCAAGTAAGCTTCTTCTCTTTATGAACATGATAGAACATGTGAATTCTTTAAACTTCTCATGTAAGCATAAACGTATTCGAATTTGCTAAAACTTTATGGATTTTCGTCATCGGAAAATTTCAGAAGGATAATGCTTGGGAAAAACACTGTAGAATACGAACTCTGTTTTGGATGATTGACCCGTCTATCCTTATTAGAAAACAAGTTACTACATCCTAGTACGAAGAAATCCAGGTTTTGAGCTTGTTTGTGGGTCAAAAAGACCGAACAGTAGAACTCATGAAGTATCCAGGAAAATCCTGACAATTTTCAGACTCCACTCCGCTAGCCATTTTTGCCATAACTCTTAGTTTGCTTTTCCGATTGATGCTCCCTTTTGAAACGTATTAGTAGACATCAATATGAAACTTTTGATATAATAACCATGACCAGATTCGTCATCAATTGTTTTCAGATTCAGAGTTTCCGGGAGGTAGTGAAAATTGCTTCTGAGGCGGTTTTTTTAAAAAGTCTTGTAATAGGTTGAGCTCATGAAATACTTCAAAATATTGTATTATAATGAATGTATATGATATTTATGGATATTAATAATAGGTTTTATGGTTCATGCTCAATAATTTCATGTTTGGGATGCTCTGACCTAATATGCATGTAACATCTCTACTTTTAGGGGCGGAATAACCAAAATCAGAGAACTGAGCTTGTTAGAGAAGGAACAAGAGTTACCGTTGATTTTGATGTGGATAGTGTACTTCCCTATACTGAAAACCATATATGGGATCCCCTTCACGTACTTGTTGAGGATGATGCTCATACTGACGTTGATGTGCAAAGTGGTAGTGTAGAAGGGAATATGTTAGTTGAATATCCTAAAGCGGGTATTGTCGTTAATTATTTTTCAGTAGGACCCTCCCAGGGTACTCACGTGATGGGGGGTTTCACCACTCCATCAATTTATGCTGGTTTATAATGATCCATCTCCCTCAGAGTAAAACTTGGATCGTCCTTGAAATGGGAAGAAGCTGAGAATTCTGATTTTGGCATTGCATGGATTTGTCATTATCTGGGAGCTGCACGGGAGCGTAAAGTAGGTAGCGCCTTGCTGAAGGGACTGGTACCGTAGTGGAAGAGACTCGTACCATAATGAAAGGGACTGGTACCTGAGTGAAGGGACTCGTACCAGAATGAAAGGGTTTCCATGTGAAAAGAAAAATTTAAGAATGTGATAGCTGGCTTTGGCTTTTATTGTTGTTGTTGCAGAGTTTTGTCTGGGACGTGGAGAAAAACTTATCTTTTGGCTAGTACTGAGGCTGAGGCTGGACCTGGGGCTGAGGATGATGGTGAGCGTTTGTTTATGACGCTTGCTGAGATGAAGCCTCCCTCTTGACCCCTTCGTTCTGACATGACCTCATGGATGATTGGATGTTGTAGTACTTATTGACCATACAACTGCTCCAACAGATATCTCTACGACTTTTGGACCTTGCATATGTAGTCCCCAGGATATTCTTCGTTCATCTGGAACAATCTTTTCATGTCTGAACGTTTTTATTCCCCATTATAAAGGGGGAATAGTGAGAGATATATCCTCCTGGTGAAATGATGTTTTGGATGGCGAGAGGGTAAAAGGTTGGTGCTGATGAAGTGAGACTGGTCCCTCTTTGCCTTAAAATTGTAAAAGTATTTCCAGGTCTTTATGGACGACAAGGTTGGATCGTTGGCTCCTTGATTGTCTTCTCTGAATGCAGATCTTGTCATCATCTTTAATATTGATTCTGGTACTGTTGACATTGGTAGGCTTGGAATCGTTGCTTGCTGCAACTGGTGACGGATGAAAGAATTATTCCGTTAGAGTCTTGAGGAAAGTGAGTACCTCTCTTCAGAGTAGTGACCATGTCCACCTGTATTCTGGAAAGAACTTCTTGTCTCTTCATCAGATCATCCATACTGGATGAAGTTTGAGTATTCTCGGTGGTTTCAGCGGTCTTGTTATTGAGTGGAGATGTGGTAGTTGCATCAGTAGAAGCATTGGTGTGAGGAGGATTGGTAGCAGGAGGGGTGTTTTCAGAATCGCCACCACCATTGCTACCTGAACCGGAAATAGGAGTTGTAACTGCTCCAGTCCTAAGATCTACCATTTTGAATAACTGGAAATTGGCATTTGTAATTGAGAGGTTGATCTCCCGATGTAGTCGCAAATTGTTTTAGGGTAAAAATAAATGTACAGTAGAATCGTACTTTCAAGTAAGTCTGAGAGATCAAAATCCAACAGGACGAACCTAAACCAAGAAATGGTCGTTCACGTCCTGCTTCAATCACAAAGGTGGAGAAGATAGGGTAGGTTTTAGGGGAGGGAAGCAAATAAGGTTGAGAAATAATAGTGTGATAGGTAGTGTGTAAAGAAGAACGGATTCTTTGAGAGGAATCACTAATTCTGTTTGTTTAGTTTCTTCTGTGTTGTTGTCTTGTTCCTTATCCCGTTTCGAATAGATACGAATCATCCATTTATAGTTCAAAGAAGACATATTGATTTCTCGTAAGTGGTGGAAGTTAGGGAGAGGTGGAGAAGTGATGATTGTGGAGATTGTAGTGGGGTGGTGCCCGGAAAGTAGGGAAGACCTGTCAGACCACTACTCCGCATCCTCTCAACTGCTCTGTAACCGTCCCACTACTTGTTACCTTCTTGTTTGTGGATGTATTATCACAACGCACGATTGCCATAGACCGCCAGACTAATACCCCAATGAGAATCCCCCCATGTGTTGTATTTGATATCTTGTGGAAATAGTGGAGTCATAAGCCACTATTGTTTTGATTAAGTCAAGTCAAGTCAAACAACCTGCTAAGTCAGTGAGGGAAGTTGCAAAACTGACTACATTGATAATCAGACTGATAAGTGTCGAGCCTGGTAAGTTCAATGGTCATGTACTAGCTTAAGAGTAACATGTTATATTTAATGGCTAAGTATTAGCTCAGAAGTGACTTAGCATAAGTCTGAAAGGAATTTGAGGCCAAATGTTGTAAAGGGATTCTTAAGCAAGAAGACCTATTAGAAATTCATATAAGATTTGGTATTTTTAGTATTATCTACTTAGCACAAACAGAAATATGCTAGCCCTTTCAATATAAAAGGCTAATGTGCTAACGTCCCAATAACAATACCAATATACATGGCTTCTAGTAAATGTTAATTATAATAGGGATAGGAAGCTAGTATCAAGGAGGTTCAATTGGGTCAAGTACAGTAAACACTAAAGTGCTAGCGCTATTACGCTAAGTATGGGCGCGCTAGGCCGAGGTCGTATTGGCTATGGGCGCATTAGGCTAGGGACGTGCTGGACCTAAAGAAGTGCTAGTACATGGGGCATGCCAAAGCTAGAGATCGCTACATTAGGGACGCATCAGCACTAATGAGATAGGGACGCGCTAGAAAGCTAAGGCAAGGACGTGCTAGGTTGGCCATTACTCGGGGATGCGCTGGGATGTAGGCTAGAGACGCGCTAGGTACCAAGACGCTGAGGAGCTAGGACGCTGCTGGAATGCCAAGGGCGCCAAATAGCTAGGACGCACTGGAAATTCAAGGGTGATAAGGAAATCCAAGGGCACCAAGGAAAGCATTGGAACCATGACCATTACTCGGGGACACATCAGGCTTGGTACTTGGCCGAGAGGAGTTGGCGCCTTTGTCACTAGGGTCAGGGTTAACACTTTTAGTGCTAAGATTAAGGTGCTAAGGTAGTGATGCGCTATCTAAGGCCTCATCATGCCTATATGTGCTAGATAAGACCATGTTAGGTTAGTTGACACTTCTCAGGTGATAGGGTTAGTGCCAAGAAAGTTAGCGCTTTTGGCGCTAATATGGCTAACTGGTGCCAATGTGGTGCTAAGACAAATATCTAGTGCTAACTTGACGCTGATAAGAAAAAAAGATAGGGTTGGCCTAGCTCAGAGGCTCAATACATCTTTTAACGCATGGTTTCTTGATGGTGACGCGTCCGGGAGGAGTGGCGCATAATTCGTGGCTTGTCTTTGAGCCAAGTGCTAAAGTAATATATTTAAGCTCAGAAGAGCAATTTGAGAAGAGTTCATTGAGAACGAAGCGTTAAACTAGAGTGTATTTTGCGGTTTAATAAGTAGGTTTCCCGAATTTGATAGATGTTACCAGAACATCGTTGCGCACTCGAGACAAGTTCAAGGAATTCATCCGTGGAATTATACGACTTGAGACTAGTTCGATATGGCATAAATATTATGAGTATTGAGGAGGCTACGAGGCCGGTTTAGAATGTTTGTATTGATGCGTCGGAAAAACGACTTTGTTTTACCACAAGCGCACAATGTCGAAAGATGTAGACAAGAGCAAATTGGTTCGTTCCCACGAGGAGTTCGTATTAAAATATTTTTTTAGGTTTTATTTATAAAGAATTAAATTAATGAGTGAATTAAAAATATTTAGTAAAGTTTGAAAACAACAATAGGAAAACTTTAAGGTTTCGAGAATCCGTTGTAGATTAGGGTTTAATTGCGTTCGTCACAAAGGGTCTCGATTTTACCCATGTAAAGTAGAAAATCTAGCTACTATACACGGAAGATTTTTCGTTTAAGAATCGAAGAAAAAATTTTGAAAAAGAATTGTTTGTTCTCAATCTAAGGTAGAATTTCGAAGTACTAAGTATATGTGGCACAAAGAGTCAAAGAACATTCATAAAACGATTTCATACAAGGTTTCAACGAGTCCTTCTACTAACCAAACAATGGACTATACGTGGCATAAAACATGAAAAATCATCGAGAAGGTAAAACGTTGAGAGAGAGACAAAATAATGATATTAAGTTCATACGGTTGAAAACCCTAGTTTTGAAACACAAAGAAAACCATCTCTACAAGTTCATCTTTCGCCCTAACAAGGGAATTAGCCTAACATGGATTTCTCAAAATCCATGAAAATTAATTAAAAAAGAAAACACAAACTAACCCTTTAATCTTTCCGGTGCGTCTCTAATTTTCTGTGCGTGAAGTTGTCTACGTCTAGGTCCTGTGTCTAAGGTTCTGTATACGTGAGAGGGGATATTTATAGTGCTTCATTAACCGCCTACTCTTAGCATTTCAAATCAAATAGGATTCTCAATACCACCGACCGCCTTAATTACTTGCGAAGCAAGCACGAAAACAACCCTAACGATTCTTTGTTTCTTACCTAAAATACATCACACGCCTTGGATTAGATCTATTATTCTCCATGTACAACTCAGCTCTTTGTATCCCATTTAAACTCTTCTTCCCTGAATTCTCTCCCGGACTCTATTTCCATAGTTTCGTGAACTCTACTTCCTTTCCAAACTCGAACTCGACCCTATTTGCTTCTGTAATTCCATGTCCTACATGACAACGAACACCATCCACCAAAACCCATTTTTTCTCGGAAAAACCCTTATAATCTCATACACTTCTATGCCGATAATTTCATCAACTGCCATGCCATTAACTGCCACTCGACCACCACTATAGACTCACTTGAACTTTATAGAATACCTTTACTTTAATCACCATTAATGGCAGTCGAGAATAATCACCGATCATCTGCCATCATGACCATCACTGCTGACAACCTTCTCACTCAATTCAAACCATCACTGTGTATTCCACTCAATGATTATCATCTCTTCCAGCCACCCAAACTGAATTAATCATCACATCAGCCTCGAACTGTATCACCATCTTTACTGCTAATGGCAGCAAACTCATCGTCCATAGCTCCATAGTCGTTCTAGCTTCTAACCCTTCTCTTCTCAATATTTTGGCTAAACTGGACCCAAATCGTCCTTAATCACAGCAAACCCTAACTGTTTGGATGTTTGAAAACCATTTCCATCAATCACCGAGATCAATCTTTGTTCGTGATAATGAAGATGAAGGGGGTGGCCCCGATCCATCGGCTGGTGTCTTTATAAGAATTCAAATATCCGACAGCCCCTAGTAAACCATCTGGTTCCTTTAGTAATTGAATCCCAGCTGCCCCCTATCGTCTGACAGAGTGCCAATAGTGGTTTCCCTTGAAATGACCTTTTTTCCCCTAGTTCTTGTTTTGCTCATAACTTTCTCATATGAAATCAGAATTACCTCGTTCTTTCGCCGTCGGCTTCGTAATGCAATTTTCTATAAGATGGAGAATATAAATCCTGGAATATACTGAGTTCCACTGGGTCTTTGTCAATTCTTCTCTTGTAAATCTCCATTTCACTTGTATCAGAGATGTAACCTAATAAAACACATAAACTACGAAAGTAATAATAATACACAGTAATTCACACAAAATCTAACAAATAAGTATAAAGAAATGATACTTAAAATGTATAAATTATGCACTTATCATGTAGTTGTTTAGAAGACTCAAGTTGCTCTATACTAGTGGGAAACCCATCTAGGATCCCGAGACTTATTATGTAGAAATTATAGACTACAGGATCAGTATGGAATGCATGTAGCCTTTTATAGAGGCTGTATCCTCAATTCGCCTGCGGAATATAAGGAGGAATACAATATTTTGTATTTTGATGTGAAATCATAAAAAGGTACACAAATATGCACGGATACTTCTATGTTCCTGTGACTAGGCAGAAGGACGATTTTACAATTCTGACCCTTGTCAAAAACCCACCATCTACAACATATAAACTGGATTCTACTTTAAATGAACTTAAACTATGCCAAAGAAATGAGTTGTTTCTGTAACATGAGTTTAAAGTCCAGATTCACCAATGGATAAATACATCTAGTTTCCCGAAAGTTCAACACTAATAATAAAAGTCATATTAGTGTTATGTCGAATCATTGAAAGTTTAATAAACTATAATACGTAACTCAATACAATAACTTGTAGAAATGACCAATATATATCCTTCCTTTGACACTTAGATCATATGAATAATATGTTGAATCATTGACAAGGTGGAGAATTATTAAAAAAAATGTCAATGATTTTAGGATATTTATACTTGTGAGATTTGTTGGATTATTAGCCTCAAAGTGATCAAGACTTGGGAACTAAGTAGTAGACACTTGGGAACCAAGTAGTAGAGTTTTGGAAACCAAGTAATGAAGTCTTGTGAACCAAGTAGTGGAGTCTTTGGAACCAAGTAGAAGAGACTTTGCTTACAAGGAGTTAATACTTGGTTACCAAGAATAATACTTGAACCTCAAGTATTTATCAAGTATAAATAGAGGAGCTAATTTGGAGAAGAAAACAACAACAACATCACCAACACTAAGAGCTCTCATTTGGAGAGTATAAGTTTGTGAGAAAAATAAACTAACAGAAATATTTATAGTAGAAGAACATTTTGAAAATATCTTCTAGTTGTGAGGTTATAGAGCATTTTTGTTGAGAGAATTATTTGAGTGTTATGGTTAGCATCCTGCTATTCATAAGTTTGTGATTGATGCTTCAATCTTTGAGTGTTTAATTCTCTGTAAGTTCTATAATAAAGAGTTGATCGTATCCGGTTCCATGGATGTAGGCAATATACACATATTGGGTATTATTGCCGAACCACGTTAAATCTTGTGTTCTTTAATTTTATCTGCTTCGTTTATGCTTACATCTTACGTATCTCTCATTCTACGTCGATCCAAAGATCTAGTGTCTTGTGCCGCATAACCTCGTGTTTCGGGATCATCCCTAACAACTGGTGCGGTGAGCGTGGAGAGGATCGAAGTTAAAAGTGGGGATATTTAGTTTTTTCTTTTGTTAGCAAAAGTTTTTGTTTTTCGAAAGGTTTGATGTTTTCAAATATTCAAGTATGAAGGATTTGAAGTTATCAAATATTGGATGATGCATGGATTGATGTTATCAAGCATTTGAGTTTGAAGGGATTGATGTTATCAATTATTATTTTTGAAGCAAGTTAAAGCATTTTTTGGAAGGTTGCGATAATTTAAAGTTATTCGCATTCGTTTTAGTTGTTCTCTATGTCGAAGGATTTGATGTTATCAATTTGTTGAAAGGTTGATGTTATCAAATATTCGAAGATGCACAGATTGATGTTATCAAGCATTCGAGTGTGAAGGGCTTGATGTTATCAATTTTAAGTATTATGCTAGATAAAGCATTTTTTTTTTTGAGAATGAAATTAGTTTGATGTTTTCCTCATTCATTTTGGTGGTGCTCCATGTTTAAAAAATTTGACGTACTTGTTGAATCATATAACCCTATGCATTCACATAGCTCTAAGTAATTATTCATATACCAATAAGTAAGTATTCCAATAGGATTCCCAATACCACCGACCGCCTTAATTACTTGCGAAGCAAACACGAATACAACCCTCACGATTCTTTGTTTCTTACCAAAAATACATCACACGCCTTAGATTAGATCTATTATTCTCCATGTACAACTCAGCTATTTGTATCCCACTTAAACTCTTCTTCCCTGACTTCTCTCCCGGACTCTATTTCCATAGTTTCGTGAACTCTACTTCCTTTCCAAACTCGAACTCGACCTTGTTTTCTTATGTAATTCCATGTCCTACATGACAGCGAACACCATCCACCAAAACCCATTTTTTATCGGACAAACCCTTGTAATCTCATACACTTCTATGCCGATTAATTTCATCAACTGCCAAACCATTAACTGCCACTCGACCACCACCACAGACTAGCTTGAACTTGATAGAATACCTTCACTTTAATCACCATTAATAGCAGTCGAGAATAATCACCGATCATCTGCCATCATGACCATCACTGCTGACAACCTTCTCACTCGATTCATACCATCACTGTGTATTCCACTCAATGATTATCATCTCTGCCATCCACCAAAACTGAATCAATCATCACATCATCCTCGAACTCCATCACCATCTTTTCTGCCAATGGCAGCAAATATCGTCCATAGCTCCATAGTCGTTCTACCTTCTAACCCTTCTCTTCTCAATATCTTGGCTAAACTGGACCCAACTCGTCCTTAATCACAGCAAACCCTAACTGTTTGGATGTTTAAAAACCATTTCCATCAATCACCGAGATCAATCTTTGTTCGTGATAATGAAGATGAAGGGGGTGGCCCCAATCCATCGGCTGGTGTCTTTATAAGAATTCATATATCCGGCCCCCTAGTAAACCATATGGTGCCTTTAGTAATTGAATACCAGCTGCCCCTTATCTCCTGACAGAGTGCCAATAGTGGTTTCCCTTGAAATGACCTTTTTGCCCTTAGTTCTTGTTTTGCTCATAACTTTCTCATACGAAGTCAGAATGACCTCGTTCTTTGGCCGTCGACTTCGTAATGCAATTTTCTATAAGATGGAGAGTATAAATCCTGGAATATACTGAGTTTTTACTGGGTATTTGTCAATTCTTCTCTTGTAAATCTCCATTTCACTTGTTTTAGAGATGGAACCTAATAAAACACATAAACAACGAAAGTAATAATAATACACAGTAATTCACACAACATCTAACAAATAAGTATAAGGAAATGATACTTAAAATGTATAAATTATACACTTATCATGTAGTTGTTTAGCTCTATACTAGTGGGCAACCCATCTAGGATCTTGAGACTTATTATGTTAAAATTATAGACTATAGGATCAGTATGGAATGCATGTAGCCTTTTATAGAGAATGTATCCTCAATTCGCCTGCGGAATTTAAAAAGGAATACAATATTTTGTGTTTTGATGTGAAATCAGAAAAAGACACAAATATGCACGGATACTTCTATGTTCATGTGACTAGGCAGAAGGGCGATTTACAATTCTGACCCTTGTCAAAAACCCACCATCTACAACATAAAAACTGGATTCTGCTCTAAATGAACTTAAACTATGCCAAAGAAATGAGTTGTTTCTGTAACATGAGTTTAAAGTCTAGATTCACCACTGGATAAATACATATAGTTTCCCGAAAGTTCAACACTAATAATAAAAGTCATATTAGTGTTATGTCGAATCATTGAAAGTTTAATAAACTATAATACGTAACTCAATACAATAAGTTGTAGAAATGACCAATATATATCCTTCCTTTGACACTTAGATCATATGAATGATATGTTGAATCATTGACAAGGTGGAGAATTATTAAAAAAATTGTCAATGATTTTAGGCTATTTATACTTGTGATATTTGTTGGATTATTAGCCTCAAAGTGATCAAGATTTGGGAACTAAGTAGTAGACACTTGGGAACCAAGTAGTAGAGGTTTGGAAACCAAGTAATGAAGTCTTGGGAAACAAGTAGTGGAGTCTTGGGAACCAAGTGGAAGAGACTTTGTTTACAAGGAGTTAATACTTGGTTACCAAGAATAATACTTGAACCTCAAGTATTTATCAAGTATAAATAGAGGAGCTAATTTGGAGAAGAAAACAACAACAACATCACCAACACTAAGAGCTCTCATTTGGAGAGTACAAGTTTTTGAGAAAAATTAACTAAGAGAAATATTTATAAAGAACACTTTGGAAATATCTTCTAGTTGTGAGGTTATAGAGCATTTTTGTTGAGATAATTATTTGAGTGTTATGGTTAGCATCCTGCTATTCGTAAGTTTGTGATTGATGCGTCAATCTTCGAGTGTTTAGTTCTCTGTAAGTTATATAATAAAAAGTTGATCGTAGCCGGTTCCATGGATGTAGGAAATATACACATATTGGGTATTATTGTCGAACCACGTTTAATCTTTTGTGCTTTAATTTTATCTACTTCATTTATGCTTGCATCTTACGTATCTCTCATTCTACGTCGATCCAAAGATCTAGTGTCTTGTGCCACATAATCTCGTGTTTCGGGGTCATCCCTAACAATTGGTGCGGTGAGCGTGGAGAGGATCGAAGTTAGAAGTGGGGATGTTTGGTTTTTTCTTTTGTTAGCAAAATTTTTTGTTTTTCGAAAGGTTTGATGTTTTCAAATATTCAAGTATGAAGGATTTGAAGTTATCAAATATTCGATGATGCATGGATTGATGTTATCAAGCATTTGAGTTTGAAGGGCTTGATGTTATCAATTATTATTTTTGAAGCAAGTTAAAGCATTTTTTGGAAGGTTGCGATAATTTAAAGTTATTCGCATTCGTTTTAGTTGTGCTCTATATCGAAGGATTTGATGTTATCAATTTGTTGAAAGATTTATGTTATCAAATATTCGAAGATGCACAAATTGATGTTCTCAAGCATTCGAGTGTGAAGGGCTTGATGTTATCAATTTTGGGTATTATGCTAGATAAAGCATTTTTTTTTTGAGAATGAGATTAGTTTGATGTTTTCCTCATTCATTTTGGTGGTGCTCCATGTTTAAAAAATTTGACGTACTTCTTGAAGCATATAACCATATGCATTCGCATAGCTCTAAGTAAGTATTCATATACCAATAAGTTGTTTAGTTGATTGTGCTTTTTACTTCGTTTTGTTTGAGGCTCTTGTGGAATATTTTGGAAGACCTAGTTGGTTTTCCATTTTGGGTGTGTTTGCTATGTAAATCACGTTTTGATAAAACAAGAGTGTTGTGGTTGAGATATAATCTTTAGTTTGTATGTTGGTGGAAGTAAAGACGACAATTTTAGTGTGTCAAATTATTATAATTGTTTCCAACTAATATGAAAATTTTTAATATCGGTCGTCATCAGTTGGATCATGTTACTATTTTTCTTTGACCTAAAAAGGTCGAAGAGAAAAGAGAAGTCAGACTCTGCTTGCCTTAGTTTCTCGGTGCAAATAAGGATTTGGTGAAATCTTTTAGTAGGTTACGTTTGGGAAAAATGTTGACCGTTAAAGAGGTTCAATATATTTTATTTTTTAAAAGTTTGATTTAGTTTTGAGGTACTTGAAGCATGAGCTACAAGTCTGTTGCAGTGTAATGATCGTTTGATGAGACGTAGTATTTTTTTGGACTTCCTACATAGAGGTTTTAGTTGTGGTGGAGATATGGTTTTATATTTTTCAATAAGAACCGTTTTTTTGAACACAAATTCTGGTATATACATCATGGGCATATAATTGAGAAATTGTTATTTTGTTGTGTTTCTGTGAACGTTGTAGCTTTTAAGGACGTGTACTGATAGGGTCGTAATTCATACATATTTACCTTCTAATTTGTACTTATTAGTACTCATAATTAAAAGTTTATCATTTTATTATTTTATAGGTGGTTCGCTTAAAATTCAAAGTTATAACTAAATTAGTACAATACTCATGTGTTACAGTGGTAGTCACCGTTGAAAGCTGAACACAGCCGGTTGGTTTGGGAAAAGTCTGGATATGAATTGATGCTTGTCTTTCTTCTCTGACGCAATGAGGCAGTGAGGCAGTAGAGAAGGACGTTGTTGACCGAGTACAACATGGGGAAGAGGTTAAGAAGAAAATGTGAGTTGGCTAACTTTGGTTAGATAGGTGAAGGCTGTACCAGTTGGCTGCGTCATGTGGAGAAGAGGCATAAGTAAGTGTTGTTGAAGTAGACGTTGGCTGCTAGGCTGTTGAGACAGGAAAGTATGATCAGGAGTGGAGTAGGATGGAGTCTATGTATAGGCTAAAAAGAGGACAAGACGTGTGGGCTGTAGCTAGAAGGAGACAGTACCTAGGCTAGGTGGGCTGAGAAGAGGACGGTATTGGGTGAAGGCTGCATCAGTAGAGAGTAGAGACAATGTTTGTTGGTTAAAGTGAAGTACGGCTAGAGTAAGGCTGATGGGTCTCGGTCTTCACGTGATTGGTAGGCGGACAACTAGGTGGTAGGCGTCAGTAGGTGCGTCAGGTCTATTCACGTGAACAAAGAACAAGAGAAAAAGAAGACCTAGTCAAGGCGTGATTGGTGAAGTTGAAAGAAAAGTGAAAAGGTGTGACACATATACACACATGGGACTTCTTTGAACTGTACTAGGTTTCGAAAAGGGGAGTATAAAAGCGGAGCGAGAAAGAAAGAAGAAGAGGTTGTTTTGAGGTACATGAGTTTTTCAGTTCGCAGTATAGGAGGCTCTTCTGTTTCTGACGGCTGTACCTAGAATCAGAGAGAAGACAACTATAGACAGAAGAAGAGGAAGAAGATTTGTGCCGGGTGACGACGGTGACGGTTTAATTCCTCTTTCCTTTTTCTAATTATTTTTATGGGTTTTAAGAAACCCTTTTCTATGTTCTAATTAATGTGTAACTAGGGTTTATGTTGAAACCACTTTTGGTACAAGACTAATTAAATTGAATTATTAAGTAACAGACCATTATGATTTGAATAGATTAAGTCCATGATTTTGTTTTATTGAATTTCATTAAACAATTGTGACATCTTTTGATGGTACATGCTTGGCCTAGGTTTTTGATGTTCCAGGCTTCTGGTATACAGTTGTTCTTCTGAAAATCTACTTGTTGCAAATATATTTGCCTACTTATTTGATATTTCATGCTTGGGGTTAAATCCTTTGATGGGGTATGCTTAAAATAGCCAGATATTATTTGTGGACCTATAATTAGTTTCGTACAATTTTCTCGCTAACGTAATTTTATGGTGTATGCTTGAGACTAGGGCTTTTTGATGCACCATGTTTAGGGCGTCCCAGTGATATTTGCGACTCTAAATATTCATGAGTTATATTTCACTTCAGTAATTAAATAGAAATAGTGGTGGATACTGAAAACCCTGGTTACTGACTCTCTCTGCTTAATTATTTTATTAGTTTAGTTTATTTTATTATTTTATTAATTAATATAAAAATCCAAAAATATTATCCTTGATTAGTTGATTAGAGATATTAATTGCAGAATTTCCCCGCTCTCTGTGGGTTCGACCCGTACTTTCCGTTGTCTACCAGTTAGACGCCGTGCGATTGCGGTTATTATATAGGGTAATCTAAAATCCCATCATGTAACTTTAGAGAACAATGTGGCCACAGGTTTTGGTATCATTATGCTTCATATGGATGATACGTTTGGTGATATCTATCATGATGTTTAGGGCATCTCTCTTACTGTTTCCGAGAGAGAATCTGGCTAGATTGTGACCTATTGTTTCAATGGTTTTTGGTGGAAATTTATATGATAGTGTACCTTTGAGGAATTATCGAATTTTTTGAAGTGCAAGACCTTTTTAAGAAACAAATTGGTCTTTTAGTGTCTACACGTTCTGATTTTAGAGATGATGACCCGTTTTTGAGAAACAAAGTATCGTTTGGGCACTTCACAATTTGAGGTAAAATTCTACTGTTTGGCGTAGGTAGCGATTTTTTCACATACTACTTGGAAAAAACACAATTCATGTTATTCAAAATTTATATCTTGGATAATTTTTTTAGGCTGTAGTTTCGGTGTGCTATCTCTTAAACCTTTTATCATCTACTGCTATTTGATGAAGTACTTCTGGATATTTATCTAGTTTAAGATGCCAAGTTTATTTCGCTTTAGATGATAATTTTGGTGTCTATGTTTAAGAAGTGTTCCTTCTTTGTTAATCCAGAAAATGTGTTTGTAATTCTTGATCATTTTTGAACTCTTGGTGAAGAGAGTTATGTTATAACAATGATGGTATTATGAGAGGTTTTTTTTTTTGGTGGAGCATTGTTCTCCCTTTTTCATATACTACAATATTGAGATTGTATTTTCAATAGTGACAAAGGAAGTAGTAGATGAGATCAGAGATTTCTCTTGAGAAGTCTATTCAACAACAATTTAGTTTATCATCCTTTGCTTCTCAACTTAGCGTGAGAAGATAGTATTATTGTCTTGGGTTGTTACTTAGGAACTTAATTATGGTTTCCCAAGAGTAAGAAGACAATGTGCGAGCACAACGTCATCTTGGATAGTTTCGTGGGAGCTCGTGGAGCTACTTAATGTTAAGAAGACAGCTGGATGTGTCTGGGTCTTTATGTTTCTGTAAGGATGATTTTCCAGATCTCTTTTTGAAACAATTGCATACCGGTACACATTTGGGGCAAGGTTGACTAAAGGATATGCACAAGACATAAAGTGTGATTATTATGAAGTTTTTCCTCATTGGTTAATCACATTTCTATCTGAATCCTAATAGTTTTATGTTGGCGGTTTGACTAAGTGCACATAGTCGAAACCGCATGCTTGCTTGAAGATTTGGTGGAGGACATTAATTTGTCTCAGCCCACTTGAGGTTGTTGGTTTAGTTTGAAGTTCTAGAATATCAGTTTTGGGAGCCTCGGGTCCGTTTATTCACTAAGTTAGTGATTAGTGATGCTTGCATGTTTGGTTTCTTCTTAACTCATTTCGGGGATATGCTCGTGGAAAAGAGTAGGTCAATGATAAATTGTTTGAATAAGCGATTGAATTCGAAGTTTTGAGACAAAGGAACTTGCTTCGTCTAACTAAATTAATGAAGTTTCAAACATTTAGGCAGAAGTTTATGATGGGGTTTTGTAGGTTGCAGTCGTTCAGGGATCAAGTTTATACTTGTTCTATTTTGTTCGTCATTGATGCCCGTTGTGAAGGAATTTGGTTCTGCTAACTAAATTAATGAAGTTTGAGAAACTTAATGTTAGTACCTAAAAATTACTTCTAGACAAAACAATGTACTGTTGAAGTACTTTCTTTAGATTGGGAAATCAAAATCATACAAGATAAGCCTAAACCACGATAGTAGCCAATCCGTCTTGCTTTGTTCACGATGAGAGAAAATGGGTTGATCTTAGAGGAGGGAAACAAAGAAAGTTGAAGGAAATAAGTGTGATGAATTATGTGTAGAGATGTGGAACTATTGAGAATAACAAAGCTTATAAAAAAAATTGTAAGCTTGTTCTATTTTTCTGAATGGCTAAGTAGCATATTTATAATAGTTTGCGAGCACAAGATTTCCTTGTAAGTAGTGGAGGTAGTGAAGAGATGGAGTGATGGAGGTTATGGGGTAGTGGTGTAGCCGCCTATTATACTTGGAAGTTTCTAGAAAAACCATTATTCAATTATCTCCTCAACTTCTATAACCGTCACCATTACTTTGTAACTTTTAGATCATGGGGTGTTGCCACGCCATATGTTGCTGTAACCACCATACCAAAACCGCATGAATAATCCCCTCATGTAATTGTTTTGATTTCTCGTAGGAGTTAGTGGAGTCATGGACTAAAATCACACGAGTAATTCGTGAGTTTGTCGCAAGATTAATGATATCAATGAGTTTGTGCCAACACAGTATGGCAATTGCCTAGTATTGGTATTAGTAGCAAAGGATAATGCTAGCACGAGCAAGCTTGCTGCTGGTACAAGCATAGGCGTTGACACGAGCATAGGTGCTAGCGTGAGTAAACGTGAAGGGATGTGTCTCACGCTGCTGGCAGCACAGGCGCGTTTGCATATTGGCTTTGTTAGCTTTGTTGGCTTTTTCCTATCTTTTCGGCACATGTGTGTGCTACTCATTGGTGTTGGGAGCGTGGCTAGGGCTTTCTTAGGCTAGCACTTTCTAGTGCCATCGTTATTGCATATGTAGTCAGTTGTCATCCAAGCAAAATTAATTCAATTTCTTACTTCACTAATATAGATTAGAGTATAGTAATAAGAACAAGTTTGTTCCCACATAGAGGCAGGTGATTGTTAATTACTTTCGATTACTTATGTAAACAAGGGGGTTTTGGTTGTGATTAACTAAATTATACTAAAACAAATAGATTAAACGAATATCGGAGATACAGAACACTTGCTAGAGAGTTCATCTTCCATCTTCCAACATGTTATCAACTAAATCATACTTAACATTCATGCACTCAATATCAATAACCCTAAAGCATCCTACCACAGGCTTACTCCGGCAAAACTCCTATTATCAGCAAAGGTGCAAGAGCCACTCTTTGAATCCTTTTTAACGAATAACTTGGCGCAAGAGCCACTCAAGTTTAACCCAATGAAAACAATGGTTTTTATGAGTTGAGGTTATTCTAAGCAATCTGGCGCAAGAGTCACACGGATTTAACCTAGGTCACGCTTCTACACATAATTGCATGGTAACATCCCGTCATTAACAACTATGTTATGCTATTTGTAACAAGGATTTTTCGACAATTATGGATCTCAAACCCTAATTTAGTTGATGTCAATGCATGATCATCTAATTCGCGGCTTAAACAAACAAGCAATCGATCATACAATGCGTTATAAACGGTAGAACATAAGCGATATTGAAGATATTATGAACATATGAGAATGAATACTTCAATTAATAAACATGTTTTCCAACTTATGACTACATCTCTAACCAATAAGAAACGTTTATTTCATCATGGGTTTCTCAAAATCCATGGAAAATAATCAAGAAAACAAGTAAAGCAAACCCTAAAAATCGTGATGTTCAATCGCAACTCCAATCCCTAGCTTCTTGTTCTCCTTGTGTTTTCAAGTGTAAAAGGTGTCTCCTTAGGGTTATGGAAGTCTTCTTATATAGATTTCATCATATCTAGGTGTTAGAGTCCTAATGGGACCATGATACCTTGATTTAGAAATCAAAAACGTGTTTTAGAAGTGGCTCCCGTCGAGTCATAATCGGTAGTCACGACACCCTCCTTATCTACCGATTGTAAGAGTTCAAAATATGACGTTTCCTGTGTCCAAAACTTGCCATAATCGGTAGACAACTTTCCATAATCGATAGATAACTTTCCATAATCGGTAGACTCAATTTCCATGTTATATCCCGGTTATTTGCTGAGTGTTTCGCTATTTTCTTTCGGCTGTTTTGCTCATAACTTCCTCATATGAACTCCGAATGACCTCATTATTTTTGCGTTGGCTTCGTATTCTCGTTATCTTAAAAATGATGTTAAGAAATACTGGATTTGAATGAGTTTAATTTGGTATTTGTCCCTTCTCCATTGGCAGAACCTGACTTCCTTGTTCATTTCATGTAGCAATAAACTCTTTTCTTCTTCTTTGGTTGAATACACTTCAAAACTCCTAAGAAACTGAAAAAAAAAAACAAAAACAAAGCATAATAATATGGAAACTAACAAGAAATCAATGAATTAGAGTATTGATAGACACATTTTAGTGTCTAAATTACACCTTAATTTCTAGTGAGTTAGTATTCGATTTTGTGTCTATTACGTGTTTTTATGCTTTTGTAGGTACATTTGAAGAATAAAGATTTGTGGAAAAATTGGCTCAAAAAGTGATAAAGGCACCCTAGGACAAGTGTTATTGGCACCCTAGAAATGGATAAGGGGCACCCTCGAGTCAACTCGATCAAAATCGGGTCAAACCCGAGTCAAATCGGTCAACCCGAGTTGACCGAGTCAATCACCGATTCAACTCATCGGACGAAAATGTTGTACTCAACTGTGAACGTTAATTCATGATAAAACTTTGTTATTTTGCTCTCAAATTGATACACAAGCTAGAAGAGTTCAACACAAGACTAAACACGCCAAGAAACAACAATTTTAGCCGGAAAAATAGCCCCAAATCCGAGTTTGGCCGGAAAAAGGGAGTTAGACTTTGATTCGGATTTGGGAAGATTTGGATGTGTTTTAAAGAGTTCTATTAGGTTTAGAAGACTCACAAGGATCCCTAGAGTCTATATATACCAAGAGAAGCCAAGAAGAACGGGGAGAATAGCTTAGAATTGAAGTTTCGGAGTCGCCGGAATTGTGGCCGGAATACTCACGATCCGGCCAACTGCTGCTGCACCGGTCACCGCCGGTGACCGTGTTCTTCAACTGGTCGCTGCCGAAGAAGAAGATACAGCAACACTTATAAGTGTTGCTGTTCTGTTGCCTTAAATTTCAAATTTCTTCCTTCCTTTTCTTTGCCTTAGCCTTTTGCAACGGCTGAACCTTGTTCTGTAACACTTATAAACGCGTCTGTTCAGCTGTTGCACTATTATTCAACCTTGTAATCAATATTTTGAGCAATGAAAAGATCTTTTGAGCAAGTTTTCTTCACCATGAGCTAAGTCTATTTACTGGGATGATGGAGGAGGTTTTTCTCTCAATTTTATGTGGTAAGTCTATTTTTAATTAATTATTTATAATTCTTTTATTATTATTTGCATGGATTTAAATTAGAAAAAAAATGGTTTTTATTAAATAGTTGTGTTCTCTTTTGATGGGTCATGCTTAGTTAATTACTCTTGATGTCTCATGCTTAGGATTTACAATTATTCTTTTAGGAAACATATTTTTGGCAAACTTGAATTAAATTGTTAAAAAGAATTACATGATTAATCACATGAATTGTTAGAAATAACTGAATCTTGATTCCTAGTTTTCTCCATATTTTCTAAAAATATTCTCTAGTTTATTTTCCTGATTTTTATTAGTTTAGGTTAAGTATAATATTTTCTAAAATCATTACCTTCACAAGTTCGAGAATCGAACCTCTTTTTACCACTATATAAAAATTACATCAAGTATCCAACTAATGCAAATAATGCACCTATCAAATTCCCCCACACTTGCCTTTTGTTAGTCCTCGAGCAAACTACAAATATAAACTAACCTAAAACAACTCCATTTCGTCGAGGACACGGTTACACTTAGCATATGCAACAAGACTTTAAACCCCTAGGTGTTCCTAGTGGACGAGTTATAGTCTCATGAGGGTTTACAAGAGGTATACCCACAAAACCTAATTTTTAACTTCAAAACATTCCAGAGCACATGCATCCAAAGAGCTACGAAGACATAAAGTTTCTTGACAGTAACAATAAAAAGTTAGAAGTATAAAGAACATTATTCTCATGCTTAACCCTTGAGTTAGGAGAAAACCACCATATAAAAGAATCCAGGTTCGAGAGCGACCGAATGTTTCTGCCTCACCAATAATATTTTATGAATTTGACACTCAAAAGACATACTTTATGGTTCTCACATATGTACAGGAAGGAGTGAAGATAGAAATCCTGCACATATTGAATGGTAGGAAGGAAAGGGTAACCTTACGAATCATATGAAGATGTTATCCCATAGAACGTGGGATGAAAAAGAATCCCTTTTTGTTTTTCTAGTGACCTCTAATAAAGGAAATCAACCACTATGTGAGGATGGAATGCTTACTTACCTTCTCACCCGATCGACAATCAACACCACTCTCACAGCATCCAACAAAATTGTCTTCGGTCTTCATTTTTTGATGATGAAATCTTGAACTTCGTAGAACCTTGACAATTGTAACTCTTTTCCTCAATTTCTTGTTGTTTTAAACTTCTTTATAGATTTCTTCTTCCTCACGGCCTTATTGATTGGATAAAAAAAACATACACTAAAGCAATGTTAAGCATTTTTTTTATGACTTCAAAATATAAACTGAAAAATAAATAAAATGATGAAACTACTACGGTCTTGGGATAAAGACTTTACCACTTGATTCTTCACAACTTGTATTGCCTCGATATCATGAACTTCACTAACTCACATCTTTTGATTTCTTTCGCTTTTGTACATAAGTCTTCAACATATATACATATATATATATATATAATTCTGCTAATTGTATTGTTGCTTTACTTGAATATGAAATTTGCTCTTTCTTGAATGGTTGCTTGTAAACCTTGACTGTCTTCAACTTTCTTTCAAATTTTTGATGTTCCGCTTGTTGATGATGACATGTTTCTATGGATCTGTTGTTGTCGAGAGAATGGTGCAAACTGGAAACAAGACTACAAGATAGAGTTAGCAATTCTGATGGTACCCTCATAATTGATAAAAATAACACTCAAGAGATCAAAAAGTAGTGCTGAAATTGGTGCGAGGTTAGGTAGCTCATCATTCTACCCGGAATTTGCGTAGATGACACACTCTAAACAGACAATTTAGATAGGTACAAAGAATTGCAGGTCTGGTGCCTCACTCATGGGTATTGAATGATCAACTCTTCTAATAGTGTATTCTTTACCAGCGGTTTAAATCCATTTTTGTCAGCTCTAGGCTCTCAACAACTAAGCACTCTGAATATAGTTCTCTAATACTTCTAAGTTCAGTTATTTCGGCTAGAACTCCGTATGTAAACGTAGCTAGAAATATACTAAGTGACTCTAAAATCTCTACAGAAATTGAAGGTTTTCATGCAAATATGTATAAAAGTTTTAAAATTCTACCTACAAAAGAAAATACTAAAAAAAAATTATGCTTAATTACTCCCCCACACTTAAACTTTATATCGTTCTTAATATAAATTGATTCCTCCAATGTAAAATAAAGATGGGAAATCCTAACATGATATGAAAAAACAAAAGATAAAGATATAAATAAAAAACCAGTGGGTTGCCTCCCACTCAGCGCTTAGTTTAATGTCTTCATCCCGACTTGGAATTCCTTGCTACTCCTCCATATGGAGTGCATCTACAAAATTGATCTCAACCATCTCAGGTTCAAACTGTTTATAATAGGGATTCAAACGATGCCCATTCACTTTAAGCTCCTTCCAACTGCACCATAAGTAAAAACATTAAATATAACAAAGGGTCCTATCCAACGAGACTTCAATTTTCCAGGAAATAAATGAATGCAAGAATTAAACAGGAGAACTTTCTGTCCAACAATAAACTATTTTCTAGAAATCATACTATCATGAAAAGCCTTTGTTTTCTCCTTGTAGATTCGTGAACTTTCATATGCATCATTAAGAATCTTTTCTAGTTCACTCAATTGAAGCTTCCTTTGTTTACCATCCCCATCAATCTCCATGTTGCATTGTTGAATAGACCAAAAATCCTTATGCTCGATTTCAACAGGAATATGACAAGGTTTACCGTATACAAGTCTATATGGGGACATCCCAATAGGAGTCTTGTATGTTGTTCGGTATGCCCATAATGCATCATTGAGACGTAAACTCCAATCCTTCCTTGATGGATTCACTGTTTTCTCTAAGATGGACTTCACCTCTCGATAAAAGACTTCTTCTTGCATGTTTGTCTGTGGATGATATGTTGTAGCAATCTTGTGAGATACGTTATACTTTTTCAACAAACTCTGTAAGAACTTGTTTCGAAAGTGTGATCCCCCATCGCTGATTATGGCTCTTGGAGTTCCAAACCTTGCAAAAATATGTTCTTTAACAAAATCTGTAACCACTTTAGAATCATTAGTAGAGGTGGCTTTAGCTTCCACCCATTTCGAGACATAATCAATAACGAGTAAGATGTAAAATTTACCAAAAGAATTAACAAAAGGACCCATAAAATCAATGCCCCATACATCAAAAATTTCAACAAAGAGAATAACCTTCTGTGGCATTTGATTTCGAGCACTTAGATTGCCCGTTCTTTGACATCTATCATAAGTTGTACAAAATACATACGCATATTTAAATAAAGTGCGCCAATAGAAACCATTTTCAAATAACTTCAAAGCAGTTCTCTTTGCCCCAAAGTGTCCTCCACAAGCGTATGAATGGCAGAAAGACAAGATAGAGTTGTATTCAGATTCGGGTACACACCTTCAAATAATTTGTTTCTACGAGTATGGATCATCCCATATATATTGATTCACTGTATTTTTAAGTTTGTCCCTCTCAGCACGAGATAAAATTCTTGGGACTTGTTTAGACACTAAATAATTCACAATATCTGCATAGTATGGTTCTGAAACTGCAATTAAGAAGAGTTGCTCATCTGGAAAGCTTTCACATAACTGGATAGATTTTTCGTCCAAAGTAAGAAGACTCAAGTGATCCACAACGGTATTCTCAATGCCTTTCTTATCTTTAATTTCGAGATCGAAATCTTGCAGGAGTAGTATCCATCGAATGAGCCTTGGTTTCGCCTGCTTCTTTGTAAGTAAGTACCTAAGTGCTGCATGATTAGAAAACACAACAACTTTCGTACCAAGTAAATAATAACGAAATTTCTCCAATGCAAAAATGATTGCTAACAACTCCTTTTCCGTGGTCGTGTAGTTTTGTTGGGGCTCATTCAACGTTCTGGAAGCATAATAAATTGTATGAGGTAGTTTCCCAGTACGCTGGACTAAAAATACACCGACCGCATAGTTACTGGCATCACACATTAGCTCAAATGGCTTGCTCCAATCCGATGGTTTAATGATAGGGGATGCTATCAAAATTTCTTTCAAACGATTTAATGCCGCCAAACACTTCTCATCAAAGTTAAAAACCACGTCCTTTTGTAATAAATGGCATAATGGTGATGCAACCTTGGAAAAATATTTGATAAACCGGCGATAAAACCCTGCATGACCAAGAAAAGCATGAATCTCCCTCACCGTAGTGGGAGGGGTAAGAGCACGAATAAGATTGATCTTAGCTTTATCAACTTCCAAGCCTTTAGAAGATATAATATGGCCTAAAACAATATCATGAGTTACCATAAAATGGCATTTCTCCCAATTTAGCACAAGATTAGTCTCAACACATCGTTTAAGAATAAATGTAAGGTTATCCAAGCACAAGTCAAATGAATCACCATACACACTGAAATCATCCATAAAAATTTCTATAATGTTTTCAACCTTTCTCACTCAAGTGTACGGCATCTGCCGTTGTAATCTGAAAAGATACTTACCACACACTTTTGGAAGATAGCGGGTGTATTACACAAACCAAAAGGCATCCTTCTGTATGCAAATGTTCCAAAAGGACAAGTAAAAGTGGTCTTCTCTTGATCCTCAGGTGCTATAGAAATCTAATTGTAACCTGAATAACCATCAAGAAAACAGTAATAAGAGTACAATCTTTCCAACATTTGATCCATAAAAGGTAAAGGAAAATGATCTTTTCTAGTGGTTGCATTAAGCTTTCGATAATCAATACACTCTCCAACCGGTTTGCACTCAAATTGGGACAAGTTCATTATCTTTATTATGTACTACTGTAACGCCCGGCTTCTTTGGTACAACTTGTACCGGGCTCACCCACTTGCTATCAAAAATGGGGTAGATAACTCTCACATCTAATAACTTAAGTATCTCTTTCTTTACTACTTCCATCATTGGAGGATTCAAACGACGTTGAGCTTCCGTTGTAGGCTTTGTTCCCTCCTCAAGTAGTATTTTATGCATTCACGTAGAAGGGCTTATTCCCTTGATATCATCAATTGTCCATTCTATAGACGTTTTATACTCATTTAACACCCGAAGAAGTCTTTGTTCCTGCAATTCAGTTAGTTCTTTAGAAACTATTACCGATAACTCCTCATTATCACCCAAATTCATGTATTTTAAGTGATCAGGAAGAAGCTTAAGTTCTAGTTTAGGATCCTGCAAGACAGATGGAAACAATTTTTCATTAGTGCATGGTAAAGAGATAAATGAAATATCATGAGTTGGTGGGAATTGTTGCAACGAATTGAGTTCACCAATAGCTTCCTCAAATTCATCCCCTAATTTAAGCTCGGTTCTTGGATCCGTAAGATCTTTAGAACCCACACTTATCGTGATAATAGTCTCCAATGGATCATTACTCCCCAAATTAAACATTTGTTGAGCTAAAGAGTCAATAACATAAATGGAGAAATAAGAATGAAATCACTAGGATATCGTATCGCCCCATAAATTTTGAAACGTATTATTTCTCCATCAAATTCCATTTTCAATGTCCCACTAGAGACGTTAATTTTTGTTCTCTCCGTTCGCATGAATGGACGTCCCAGTAGCGACGGTATAGACGAATCAGTTGATCCATCTGTCATCTCCAGTACGCAGAAATCTGCTGGAAAGACTAGCTGATTAACCTGCACAAGCACATCTTCAACAATACCTCTAGGGTATACATTAGAACGGTCATCTAATCCTAAAACAATTCCAGTTTCTTTCAAAGGTCATAAATTAAGAGATTCATATATAGATGCAGGCATAACATTTAATGATGCTCCTAAATCAAGCACAGCCTTATTAAGCGTTGTTTTATCAATAACAATAGGAATATCAAAACTACCGGGATCTTTACATTTGAGTGGGAGTTTCTTTTGCAAGATAGCCGAAGCATTCTCCCCCACTCTCATTACCTTATTACCGGTTAATCTTTGTTTATTGGTGCACAAGTCCTTCAGAATTATCGCATATTTGGGGACTTGTTTAATCGCATCTATGAGTGGAATATTCACATGAATCTTCTTGAAAATGTCTAAGATCTCCTTATCTTGTTCTGCCTTTTTCGAGTTAGCAAACCTGCGAGGAAAAGGTAAAGAAGGAACATAAGTAGAAACAAGAGGTTTAGTGTTTTCTTTAGGTACCTCATCGGTTTGGATAGAGTCAGTAATCTTTTTTCCAAAACCGGCCCCTTAGGGTCTTTGTTTTTCTCAGCTTCCTCTGGTTGCACAGTTTGTGTACCACTTCTCAATGTCACGGTGTTGACATTTTCTCTTGGGATGATAGGTTGAGAAGGTAGTTTCCCACTATTCTGTGTCTCCAGATGATTCAGTCTACCGACCATCGTGCTCATATGAGTTTGTAGCTCTTTTATCGCGCTATCAGTTGTCTGCTGATTTTTATGCATCGATGTCGTCATATTCTTCATCATGGAGAGAATCTCAGATGATTCTGAGTTTTGAGCTTGTTGTGGGGGTTGTACTTGCTGTTGGAACCCATTTGGACGATAGAAAACCGTCCCTGGAGCTGCAGCTTGCTTGCTCGCATAACTGAAATTTGTATGATCTCTCCACCCTGGATTTTAAGTGTTGGAATAAGGATCATACCGTTGTCTCTGCTGATTTGGGAATACTGCATTCACCTATTCAGCTTCTTCTTCATGAGAGGGGATGATCACTGCTGCCATTTGTTGCATCATTTTCTCCATATTACCAATTCTGTGTAATAAATACGGTGAAAAAGTAACCTCATTAACCCTCCTGACGAGTGGTTCTGACCCACGACTTGAGAATTATTGAGAATTTGCTTCCATGTTCTCAATTAACTCTCTAGCTTGAGCTACTGTTTTGTTCACTAATGCACCACCACCTGCAGCGTCGAGAAGATTTCTGTCACTTGCTTGAACACCTTCATAGAAGTACTGGATGATCAATAATTCACTGAATTGATGATGTGGGAAGCTAGTAACCAACCTCTCGTAATTTTTTCAACATTCATACAATGACTCTCCTGCCATATGCTTAATGCTACAAATTTCTTTACGAATCTGAGTCGCCTTTGATGCAAGAAAGTATCTCTCTAAAAAGAGTTTTTTCAGACCGTTCTAAGTTGTGACACTACCATAAGGTAAATAGGATATGAGCATGTATTCAAATTGTGATGTCGTGTCAGGAATTTATACATATTTATTTCATGCTTCTGCAGCTAGGAGAAAAGCAATATTACAATTTTTTCCCTTGTCAAAAAATCACCATCAACACTTAGGCAGAAGTTTTTGACGGGGTTTTGTAAATTGTGGTCATTCAGGGATTAAGTTTACACTTGATCTGTTTTGTTCATCGTTGATGCCCGTTGAAATTTTGTTGACGAGATTTGCTGACTGCAGTGCTTTTGGAGATTACATTTTTACTTGATTTGTTTTGCTCGTCGTTGATGCCCGTTGGGATTTCTTTGACGAGATTTGCTAACTGCAGAGGTTTTAGAGATTAAGTTTTCACTTGATCTGTTTTGCTCACCGTTGAGGGGCATTTGAAGCTATGGGTAACTCTTTCTGGAGGCAATTTTTCTTAAGTGAATATCGACTCAGATTAGTGGAATCTTCACTAAGGTGGAAATTTGTTGAATCATTGACAATGTGGAGAATTATCAAAGAAATTGTCAATGATTTTAGGCTATTTATACTTGTGAGATTTGTTGGATTCTTAGCCTCCAAGTGATCAAGACTTGGGAAGACACTTGGGAACCAAGTAGTAGAGTTTTTGAAACCAAGTAATGAAGTCTTGGGAACCAAGTAGAAGAGACTTTGCTTACAAGGAGTTAATACTTGGTTACCAAGAATAATACTTGAACCTCAAGTATTTATCAAGTATAAATAGAGGAGCTCATTTGGAGATGGAAACAACAACAAAAATATCACCAACACTAAGAGCTCTCATTTAGAGAGTACAAGTTTGTGAGAAAAATAAACTTAAAGAAATATTTGGAGTAGAAGAGCATTTTGAGAATCCCTTCTAGTTGTGAGGTTATAGAGAATTTTTGTTGAGAGAATTATTTGAGTGTTATGGTTAGCATCCCGTTATTCATAAGTTTGTGATTGATGCATCAATCCTTGAGTGTTTAATTTTATGTAAGTTCTATAATAAAGAGTTGATCATAGCCGGTTCCGTGGATGTAGGAAATATACACATATTGTGTATTATTCCCGAACCACGTTAAACTTATGTGCTTTATTTTTTTTCTGCTTCATTTATGCTTGCATCTTACCTATCTCTCACTCTACGTTGATCCGAAGATCTAGTGTCTTGTGTCGGATAACCTCGTATTGGTTCATCCCTAACTTAATCAAGTCATCTAAACAACTAAATCCATGTAAATAAACTTCACATATTATGTTTTCAATGAATACGAATGTAGGAATTTGATAGAAATAGAACAAGTCAAAGTCAATAGTTACTAACCTCATTCTGAAGGATGATGTCTTCGTTTGTCTTTAACATGTCTTCAGCTCTTCAATGAGTAACTAAAGATTGTCTTAACATTTCTATATCCCAAGTCTAACCTAACAAAGTTGACTTTATTTACCAATTCAAGTGATCGATTTTTGAACTAAACTTGACAACCAAACTTGTCATGCCAACGCTTGGTGGGTTCAACCGAGCAATGCTCTAACATAATATATCTCTAAAAAGAATGCACAAGAGGAGTAAATATATTTAACGTTTCGATAAATCAACACTACTTTTAAAATTATAAAGATAAGAGATTTTATGCAAAGTAGTAAAAGCACAACACAAAAATTTGATAACTAGGAAAAACTATCAATTGTTAGTAAAAAACCTTGGGACCTAGTCCATAATCAATAATTATTAAACACAAAGATTAAAATTGAATATTTTATCTACTTACTACAACCTACAACAAATATTAATTCAATTACTTCGCTTTAGAGTTACCTTTATGCCTCCCGCTTCTGTGGACGAACATGAATCTCCTTACAGTACTAGTTTGTTAGTGCTTAAGAGTCAACTTCTTTAGCCTATAAGGTTTATTTTTACCGACCAGGATGTTTCTCAAACCTATAACTTATGATCCCCGAAGTGGGTATAATACCTACACTTGGTAATATCTTTCAACCTTTGTAAAGAAAAACCAGGTTATTACCCTTCTTTCGTTCGGGAGAACTAGGAAACCTAAAATGGTGATATAAAGCTCTTTATCCTTGTCAAGGAGACTTGCGTTCAAGGAATATCAGGGAAGAGAATATGTAAATACATATATACTCTATTTAGAGTATAACAATGTCCATATGATTTGCTTAGATCCTAACCTAAGTTACTTCCAAAGATAGAAGACCCAACTTAGATCTCAGGCTAAGTTTACTTCCAAAGAAAGTTTTTGGTTGGAGTTTCAAGATATATATTTTTTCACTTAGATACAACTAAATTGATTCCTAAATTTTATTATTTTTATAAAAAAAATATATGGATTACTAAACTACATACTTCTTAAGTCTAAAGGTAAGATATTACTGAAAGATAACGACTAGCTTTAATATTAAGCAACTTACTTATCCAAGTTACACTTTCTCAAAATTTTCCTAAACAAGAATGATCAAGCTTTAGGAATAAGTAAATACTTATTAATAACACTTTCAAAATATCCAAAAGTGGAATTTAAATTCGTGCAAATAAGTGCCTCATTGTAAAAGGAAACTCAGAAAATATACCACGTTTTTATGTTTGGTTTCAGAACCAATACCGTTACTTAACAATAATGTTCAGAGAATTTTGAACATTTTAGGATTCAAAACCAGCCTTTATAGGTTCTAAAACCCATGGCTTGGTTCCTTCCATATTTTGATCAGTTTATTGATCAAGGACATCTATATGAAAGTCTTGACTCATTTATTTTCAGATAATATATAACGTATATTTACCATCATAGGTCTTGATATGAAGAGTGGGTACTTTTCGGAGTTTATAGATGTGATCATGAACTCTGCAGTCTTCAATCTTCGGTGGTAACTGAATGTAGATGAGATCTGACCTATGACTCTACCACCTAACTATATTATGACTTCCTGACAATTACAGTTCAGAAAATTGACAAGCTAAGTAGAGCTTGACATACCAATGTTCTAACATTGTATAACTATTTCATATAACAATGGGCTAAAATACCTTTTATTATATTACATTGATATGATTTTCTCATTAAATAAACTTTATTTATCTCTAAAATATCTCGTGATGTTGTTACCAAACCGAAAATGTTTTTATCGTGTTTTAGCCACAATTTATAGAGCAATTACTCCATATCTTGTAACTGTAGATTTTGCTTCTTGTCCAAGTGAAATTGGAGACAAAAAGTAGTCAACCATTGGCGAGTATTTGTGAATCCGGAGTAGTTTATCAAAGTGACTTATATGGAAGACATGTGTCGCATGCTCATCAACTCTTAGCTGACCTCTATGAAGCGATGCACGACCCATGAATTCCAAATGACTTGAAAGATGATCCCAGGTTCATCTATTTTTTTGTTGTCGATGGTGAAGAATTGGGATGAAAACGGATTCACCTAAGTTTACATAAAGATAATCCCAGATTCATCTTTTTCTTCTTTTATTGGTGGTGAAGGATCATGTTACTGTTTTTGGTACAACTTTTAGGGATTAAAGCATGACGTACTTTTTGAATCTTTTTAATATGGATGATCCAAGGTTCATCTTGTACTTTTTGAATCTTTTTATGTTTCTCCTCGTTTTCCTTGTTCTCTTAATTCTTGTTTTAATTAGGTGTTGATGGTGTTAGTGGTATTTTTGGTGGTGGTGGTGAAGGAAATTGATGGAGTAGATAATTTCGTGGTGATGTTAAATATTCTATTACATGTGATGTGGAATTCTTGATGGTGAAAACTTTAAAGAAGATGAATTCGGATTCATTTAAGAATAAACAAGGATGAAAATCCAAGTTCATCTCAGTTTCAACTAGAATGCACCCAGATTCATCATACCTTTTTTAAATTTTTTTTTTCCAAATTTACTATCAGCATGGATCTACTTTTGTAAATCGTCTCAAACTTTTTCCCAATTTACTATCAACATGGATTAAACCTTCAAGATCTGAACTCAATCAAGACAAAATCTATATATGATATATATTCCAAGATCTGAATTCAACAAGAAAAAGTCTTGTAAAATCTTTATTATCAAGCTAAAAACTATCTAGGTTAATTAACATATTACTTGTGATATTTTAATTATACAGATAAAACAATATAACATGGAAATGAAATAACATAAGACAACAAAAATTTTGTTAACGATGAAACTTGCAATGTAGTAGTAAAACCCCGGGACCTTGTCCAGTTTGAAAACCACACTGTATTAAACCTCTACAAACACTAAATTACTATCAGACTTCGAACAGGAATATTGTTAAACCCAATCATACCTCCGAGAAATTCATCTTCAATCGTTCTCCTTACGTCTCTTGGATCTCGCAAGACCCTACACACTTGATTCCCCTAGATGACGTCTTTTACAGGCTTGACATTCCAATACTTGTGGGTTCTACCGAGTCATGCTCTAACAATTCCCCCTTGTAAATTTTAGTGACAAAACTATTAATTACACATGGATTTATATAAAAATAAAATTTCAGCTCAATCTCCATAATGCTTCTTGATTTCTTAAGTCTTCAACATCTTTTGAATTCTTTGTTCTTTTATGGTTCTGCATGTATTCGTTCAACACCTTGTTCATGAAGATACGTAGCTTGATAACAACTTATATGAATAATCAATCTACTCAAGTTGTTATGTTAATACGTAATACCTATACCTACCTTAAAGTTCATTGTACCAAAAATTTAAAGCAATACTACGGTGATATGTCTCCCCCTTAGTCTTTACTTTTTTTTTTGCTAAGTTTGTCGTTTACACGCACAAGTAATTCACTCCTCTTTAGACGTTGCTCCGAAAAGACATATGTCTTAGTAGATTATTACTAAATAATTCTCCCCTTTTTTTTCACAAATTGACAAAGGTTTCAAGAATAGAGATCTTAATGAACTATGTTTTATGAGATTATCGAGACTATAACATACCAGCTTTTTAAGATGATTCCACTAAGTTTTTAACCGCTTTTTCTTCTAGTCAGCGACAAATATAGAAGTTAAAAGTATATCTCTGATCTTAGCCAATTACGATCTTAAGAATCAAAAACATAACATAAGAAAAGCGATTAATTGATAAATTTCTTCTAAACAGTTACAAATGTAAAATTTAAAAGCATAACCTTTTATCTTAGCCAGTTATGAACATAAGAATCAAAATTATAACTTAGAGAAATAATCAACAAAAGTTTACTCATCTTTTAGTTAGTTATGAACAAAAAGAGTGAAGAGTGTTATTTTTGAGAAACAATCATGAGATCGTGTTCTAATCAAAAAAATATGATAAAAAAAAGAATTATCTCATGAAATTCAAGAAATACATGAAGTAGTAATGCAAAAGAAAAACATTAATAAACTACTTCAATCTCTAGTTTTTCCTCCTTCAAAAATAAAATAAATCCTTATAATAAGTAAACTAATCTAAGGAGTCGATCTTTTCTCAGGTGTTTTAAGGTAAAAACAAATGTACTTTAAAATAGTACTTTCAAGTAGGTTCGAGAGATCAATCTCAAATAGGACGAGCCTAAACCAAGAAATGGATGTTCACGTCCTGCTTCGATCACAAAGCCGGAGAAGATTGGGTAGGTCTTAGGGGAGGGAAGCAAAAAAGGTTGAGAATTTCTCAGTGTGATGAGCAATTGTAGTGTGTAAAGATGAATGAATTATCTCTGGGATAAATCGCTAGTTCTGTATCTTAGTTCTTGTTGTTGTTGTTGTTTTCGAATAGATGAAGCCATCTATTTATATTTCTAAGAAGACACAATGATTTTTCGTAAGTGTTGGAAGTTAGGGAAGAAGTGGAGGAGTAACGATTGTGGAGATTGTAGTGGAGTCATGTCCGAAAAGTAAGGAACACTTATATGAACACTACTTCTCGTACTCTCAACTTCCTTATAACCGTTCCACTACTTATTACGTTCTTGTTCGTGGATGTGTTTCCGCAGCGCACGATTGCCGTAAACCTCCATACTGATACCCCAATGAGAATCCCCCCATGTGTTGTATTTGATATCTCGTAGAATGATAGTGGAGTAGTGAGCCACTACTATCCTGGTCAAGTCAAGTCAAATGACTTGCTAAGTCAGTGAGGCAAGTTGCGTAACTCACTGAATTGGTAATCAGACTTATCAGCGTCGAGTCTGGTAGGTTTAATGGTTAAGTACCAACTTGGGAGTAACATGGTGTTTTTATTGGACAAAAGTCAGCTTAGAAGTAGCAAGGCATAATTTTGAAAGTGTTTTAAAGCCAATATTGTGAGGAGCTTTCCTGGCAAATAGGGTTATTAGATAACTATATAAGGATAGCATTGATATTAGGCCAGTACTGAGAAGAATGCCGTATTTATAAAGAAAGCAGTTAGCAAGGCTAGTGAAAATGGAGATGTGCTAGCGTTTCTGGTCAAGGAAGTTGCTAGTCAATGGAGCTTCTAGTCAAGGAAGCTAGCGCTTCTCAAGGTTTAGGTGAAGGAAAACTTTGGCCAAGGAGGCTTGCGCTTAGGAAGACTGTGGCCAAGAACGCTTGTACCAAGGACGCTTGTGGTCAAGGAATCTTGTGCCAAGAGCGCTTATGCCAAGGAGAGACACGCTAGGCTGAGAAGTTAGCATTTTTAGCGTTAGGGCAAGAGTTAGCGCCAATGCGCTAGGAAAAGGGGTTAGTGCTAGCTTGACACCAATGCGAGAAAAGGCTAGAGTTAGCCTAGTTCAGAGGCACAATGCGTCTTCAAGGCATCACTCCTTGTTTGTGGCGCGTCCAAAAGGAGTGGCGCGTCCAAGAGGAGTGGTGCATAATTCGTGGCTTGTCTTTGAGCAAAGTTCCAAAGCGGCATATTTTAAGCTCAGGACAGCAATTTGTGATATGTTCTTTTGGAACAAAGCGTTAGGCTCGAATGTATTTTGGGGATTAAGCATTAGCTATTCCCAGAATATGCTTATATCGGTAAATTGATGTTGTTTAAGTAAAAATTTGAGTATCAATATTTCTCTAGGAATATCACTAGAGAAGACATTGGATACTGAGAAAGCTATAGGAGTAGTACTAAAAAGTCATTAAGATCTAGGAATAGCATTATAAAAGACATTTAAATCTAGGAATAACATTAGAGAAGACTCAAGTTGCTCTATACTGGTGGGCAATCTATCTAGGAGATTGAGACTTATTATGTAGAGATTATAGACTACAGGGTCAGTATAGAATGTCTATAGTTACTTGTAGATACTGCATTCTTAATCCTCTTGCGGAATAAGTAGAAGTATAATGTTTCACGTTTTGATGCTATTTTAGAAATATACACACAAATATGTGTGGGTATTTCTAGGTTCCTGCAACTAGGAAGAAAGGCGATTTTATAATTTTGACCCTTGTCAAAAACTCACCATCTACATCATGGGTTTGAGTAGAGTATTCCTCAAGAGATATGTAAGCTTCAAGTTCTTCTTGAATCACTACCAATATGGATTCTATGTTCTTGTCATCAACTCTTTTTGAGAAAATTTTCATATCATTGCCCGGAGACTAGATTTAATTGAAAACAAAACTCATCTTAAGAGGGAAATCATTAAGATGATAATCAAGAGAAATTTTTTGTTCAACATTAGGTATAAAAACACCTTTTTCTTGACATAAGCTTGACTCACTATCAGATAATTCGAGTCGAATTTCCTTAGTGGGAAGTAGTTTTGTCCAGACATCATATTTTTTACAAGAATTAAAGCTTGGGGAAGAAGACATGATTAAAAGTACCTTCGAAGAAAGACTTTTAGAGAATGAATGGGGAAAGAGAAGACTTCATAGCACCTTTAAATGGTGTAATTAACTTTCTAAAAATAAAGCTACAATCCCAAAAGTGGTTTCAAAACTAACAAGCCTAAAATAGGCAGTCAAGATTTTCGGTATTCATAACTCCATAAAATAAATCTTGAAGAACAACTAACCTTCTTAGAAGAGATTGTACCAGAAACACAATGTTAAAAGAAGTTTTATTCAAATTAATGATAAAATCCAAAGGTGTCTATGATGATAGATGTTTTCCAAAAAATAAATAAAAAATAAGACAATATTATGAGAAAACAACTTTGTCCATACATTTTTGCCATAGAAATGCTTAAGGAACAACAAATGTTCAATATCCATTTCAAAGAACAATCACAATTGAAGCTTGCGATGAAAAAATTTGAACTAGCAGCAAGAAAAAAAGATAGATCTTTGAAACGGGCAAGCGAAGCAAGACTTGATGCAAAGAAAGAAGATTATGAAGAATATCGCGTAATGATGATGGATACTTCTGAGTATGATGACACCCAAAAATATTATCACCAACTACTAAAGGAAGAGATAATACTGGGTATACATACACCTTTATTATTATCAATTTAGGTATTTGTAATTTCGTTTTAATTATTTGCAGGTTTAGTTTTAAATCAATTATGTTTTTTGTTGTTTAAATCAAATCTTATTTTAGTTTAATATTATTTTGATTCAACTTAAAGTAAACTACAAACACTGCGAAAGAGTACACATAACAATTGTTTTAGGGTAAAAACAAATGTAATATAAAATAGTACTTTCAAGTATGCTCGAGAGATCAAGCTCGAACAGGACGAGCCTAAACCAAGAAATGGTCGTTCACGTCCTGCTTCGATCACAAAGGTGGAGAAAATTGGGTTGGTCTTAGTGGAGAGAAGCAAAGAAGGTTGAGAAATTATCAGTGTGATGAGTAATTGTCGTGCGTAAAGAAGTATGGGTTATCTCTGGGATGAATCGCTAGTTTTGTATCTTAGTTGTTCTTGTTTTTTTTTATAGTTCGGAGAAGATACACTGATTTCTCGTAAGTGGTGGAAGTTAGAGAAGAAGTGGAGGAGTAACGATTATGGAGATCATAGTGGAGTCATGTCCGAAAAGCAAGTAAGACTTGTATGACCACTACTCCTCGTACTCTCAACTGCCTTGTAACTGTCCCACTACTTGTTACCTTCTTGTTATTGGATGTGTTGCCACATTGCACGATTGCCGTAGAAAGCCATACCAATACCCTAATGAGAACCCCCCCATGTGTTGTATTTGATTTCTTGTGGAATGATGGTGGAGTCATGATCCACTACCAATTCACTGAGGCAAGTCGCGTAACTCACTGGATTGGTAATCAGACTGATCAGTGTCGAGTCTGAAGAGTTTAATAGTCATATATTAACTTTGAAATAGAATGGCATAATATTGATGGAGAAGTGTTAGCTTAGAAGTGACTTGGCACAAGTATGGAAGACATATGAAGCCAAGATTGTAAAGACCTTCTTAAGCAAGAATGCTTATTAGATAATCATATAATATTAGTGTTGGAATTAGGCCAATATTGAAAAGAATGGTGTATTTATAAGGGATGCAACTAGCAAAGCCAACACTAGCTTCTTAGCGCAAATGGTGATGTGCTAGCTCTTTAGGCATAAAACCTAATATGCTAACGTTTTAGGAGCAAGGCTAATGTGCTAGCTTCTAGCAAGTGCTAATTACGCTAGGGCTAGGAAGCTAGCGCCAAGGACGTTTGAAGTTAGCGCTTCTCAAGGAAGCCAGCTAGGTCAAAGAAGCTATCTAAGTCAATAATAGCTAGCACCAATGTGCTAGAGCTAGGAAACTAGCGCCGATACGTTTGTGGCCAAGGACGCTCATGGCTACACACTTGCTAGATGGATGATGCTAGCTTGAGATGTGCTAGCTCAAGGATGCACTAGGCTGAGACGCACTGGCTACAGAAGGTGCTAGCTTGAGACGCGCTAGGAAGATCCGCTTGTGACCAAGGACGCTTGTGCCAAAGGCGCTTTTCCAAGGCCGCTTCGCCAAAGACGCTGGTAGCTGGGAAGATGCTAAGGACGCGCTAGGCTGAGACGCTAGCTCAATGAAGCTGCTAGGCCTAAGATGCACTATCCAAAGACGCTATGCTCAGGGATACTGCGCCAAAGACGTTGCCCGAAGAAGTTAGCGCCTTTAGCGCTAGGGATAGGTTGGTAATATCTAAAGAAGTGAGAACTTTTAGCGGTAGGGCAAGGAGTTAGCGCTAATGTGGTGCTAAACCTGGGGGTTAGTGCTATCCTGGTGCTAATGCAATAAGTATCTAAGGTTAGCGAGCCGCATGCGTCTTTAAAGGCGTTGTTCCTTGTTTGTGGCGCGTCCAAGAGGGATGGTGCATAATTCGTGGCTTGAACAAGGCGTTAAGCTAGAATGTATGACAACAATTTGTGATATGTTATTTACAAACAAGGCGTTAAGCTAGAATGTATTTTAGGGATTAAACATTAGTTATTCCCATAATATGCTTATATCGGTAAATTGATGTTGTTTAAATAAGAATTTGAGCATCCACATTGCTATAGGAATAGCATTAGAGAAGACATTGGATACTGAGAAAGCTATAGGAATAGCACTAAAGGAGACTCAAGTTGTTCTATACAAGTGGGCAACCCATCTAGGATCTTGAGACTCAATATGTAGAGATTGTATGCTTAACTCTCTTGAGGAATATAAGTAGAACTTAATTCTCTTGCAAAATATAAGTAGAAATTCAGTATTTCGTATTCTGATGTGAAGTCAGAAATATGTGCGCAAATATGCGCGAATACTTCTATCTTCCTGCAACTAGGCAGAAGTGCGGTTTTACAATTCTGACCATCGTCAAAAACCCACCATTTACAACAATACATAGTCTAAACTAAACGATAACATTAAATAAACACACAATTTAACCGAACAATGAAGGACACACTAAAAAAGATGGTTTAAACATACAATATATAGTCTAAACTAAATGACAACCTTAAAAAAATACACAATTGTAGTTTCTAGAAAAGGAATAATACGAAGAAATAAAAAGGTTGGCAATAGGAAATTCAAGTTTAGATTGATTGTGTGATCGGTCTCCCCTATTTCTCAGTTATCTCCGAATTTATTTCATAAGCGTTCGATTAAGTCATTAAGGCGTTGAACAACTAATGATCTCTGAAGTTCTTGACTATGTTCTCTGGAAATTCGCACGGGTGTTGTTGGACCGCGGGAGTCATAGTCATGTGGATATGTACTTAGACGACATTCATCCTCCACTATCATATTATATAAAATAATATAAGTTTGCATGATATAATTTAACACATGTGGATTCCACATCCTAGAAGGTTGTTTAAAAATTATGAATTGGAGTTGCAGTACACTAAAGGCTCGCTCTAATATCTTTTAGGGCCCCTCTGCATCCTTGCAAATTTTTTCTTCTTTTATGTATCGGTTCGTTTTATGGTTTTCACAATAGTTCCAATCTCTGAATATGTATGCCATCACCTAGATAATATCCCATATTATATTGATTTTTATTTATGAGAAAGCTCACTGGTGCTTCTCTTCCTTTGACAAGATCTCAAAAAAAACATGCCAAAACCATATGTCATACAACACCACTGCCTCCAGCGCAATACTCGGGTCTCCTTTATAACTGGTGTATGCCCCTGCGTAAGCTAGTGTAACATCCTAGTTACTTATATAATAGTTGTTAGGCTGCCTTTAAAAGAAATTTGTCTTTAGATAACAGGTAGATTAGGTTAGTAAATAAATAACCCTAAGTTAATTTATCGTAGGGAAGAAGTAAATAAAACCAAGTTGTTCACTCGGTGAAAAGGAAAAGTTCCGTAGAAAGAAACAAGAATTTAAGAATAAGAAAACGTTCGACAATCAGAGAGATTCTAGGCTTTAGTCTCAAGTCTAAGGCAAGTTTATTCTTTCTTTATCATGTTTATTGATAGTATTTTAAGTTTCAATCGTCACTTTTACTTGAAAACCTAACTTAGGTTACGAATCCTTGATCTGATTTTCGAATTAGGTTTTTCTGACACCTAAAACCTTGACTACTGTTTGTACCATAGTTTGAAATAAAACCGTTAGATCTCAGTAATTTTTATATATGTTATACATTACAGTATGAAAAAACCTATGACAAATTTTCATTATGATTGGAGATGGATATGTAATAGAAACAACTAAGTTCAGGTGACATTGCTACATAATTCAGATATCTGGGCAGTGATAGAAACCCATGAAAGTAGAAGTTCTACTAGTTGGAATGACCTTAATTTTGGATATGAATAACCCATTTTAGTGATGTTTATTCTGTAAGAATTTCAAGAGAAACCGAGTTCGGGAAGTACCCCAATCAATAGAGTTTTGCATATGAACCGGTAGGAATTCAGTCTAAGGTGAGCATATAGAATCGGTTGTAATTTAATTTCTAACCGTTATAGTTCTCTGAAATTTTATCACGATCTCTATGATATGTTTATGAATGCGTGGTAAAAATATGGTCATGGTCAGATTAATATACATGATGTTTTTGATAGCAGCAATATAGGTTGTAGTTTCCTTACTTATAGGATATATTGCTAAACTGATCTGTGTGGGTTTGAAGTATGAATTGTGTTGTATATATCTGTTTGAAGATTACTATGAGCTTAATTTCAAGTGTCAGAATTTACGGGGTGTCACAGTTTGTATCACAACACGGTTCCGATTTACTTGGACTGTTCGAATGAGCTTACCGGTTTTTGAGAGTTGTGTGTTAAAGAAATATTGTGTTGAAGTATTGCTAAAAAGATAAATCCATATTTGACGATTCGTTATACATAGATATTAATCCTTGTTTATCTACTTGCTAAGAGGTCAGGTACGCAAAACTATCAAGCTTGTGAGTACTGGTATGCAGTATACATGTGTATTGATATGTGTATGTTGAGATAAGGTATCATAATAGCTATTGCGCTTATGAGTACCGGTGTGGCCACAATAGCTATGATGCTTGTGAGCGTGCACCAGATAATGGGTTGTGTTGTAGTATTTATGCCGAGATCAGGGCCGCAATAGATTTAAGGATTGCGAGCGCCGGTGGGAAGTAGTTGTGTTACCATGCCGAGTTCAGGACCACAATAGCTTTTAAGCTTGTGAGTCACAGTGGGAAAATGCTGAGATCAGGGCTACGTTTATGTGTGTTGCGGTGGGAAGTGGTTGTGTAATATTGAAAGATTTAAAAACTAGTCGGAAAATCTAATTAAGACATTAAAGTGAGAAACCTGTAAAATAAATGGTTCAATAACGAAGTTTAGAATACATTTAAAGGATTGCCAGAAAATGTAAGCAATGACTGAACGAAAAAATTGTAAATAAAGTGTTTTGAAGCAATTTAAGATATTAATTACTTAAATTGGAAGCGTGTTCGAGTAAAGAATCTAAACTGAAATTTGCAAATAGTTGAGCGAATATAATTATCTTTTGATGCATTATTTCTTTGTGGTTCGTTTTTCCATTGCACATTGTATTATTTTTGGAGATTTCATACTGGGTTATTGTGGCTCACCCTTTTTCCCTCTCTTCCTATAGAGTATGCAGAGACACTAGCCGAAGAAAAAAAATTATAATTTATCTCGGGGACTTGGGTACCGGTATTTCAATAGCAACGAAATGTTTTACGAAAATTATTTAACTAGTTTCAATTATGGATTGTAACCCATTTAATTTATTTGTAAATATTATTGATATACTTTATTGTATCTTTGGGATTTTTTTGTAATTCTAAATTATTCTTATTCTGAGAAATAAAATTTGGACCTACGTTAGCGGTACCGCGGGATTCTGGACTAAGTTCTAGTGTCAGAATATGTGGGGTGTCACAGATGACGGACGTTTATCTCATTTCCAATGCATGCAATATACACTTCATAACAATCATGTAAGTCCATTTTCTTTGTTTCCTTGAGTAACGTTTCAACATCATCTGGAGCCTTCTTTATCAATAAAGCAATGACTAGATAACTTATGACGAGTCTTGAAGTTTCGAGACATACTAGGTTGACCTTGTACTTACAATCTTGAATACGAATCTTGTCAAGATTTTTTCTTATGGTATTAGGATCTTAACATATTGATCGTACAAGGATTTTTAATATAGGTTCACAACAAAAATGTAGGTAGTGTACTAGGTACCCTCTCATTTACAAAAAATAGCAACAATCTTCTTGAACGATATTTTTCCCAGTTATTTTTGTAGACAACTTGTTTAACTAATATATAGCCATCATTAGTTGTCACTAACTTACGCATGATATATACTTGACATAATCAAGATGACCATCCCTAAGATCGAAATATCATTTAGCTCTAATAATACTAACATAGCCATGAATAACTAAGTAGGACTTGTCTAGAACTTCATAGCTTTGAGTAACAAAGATCTCACTGAATCATGAACTTAAAGATATAAGTCACTGGCCTTCGAGGTTTCAAACATGTTTTCTTTTTAAATTCAAAAGTTATGTTAGAGTAGTCATCTTTTGAAAGTTAGGTAGTGTGATTTTCGGAATTTTGGAAGTCAGCAAAACATGGTCGTTGGCTAACTTTCGGAAGCTAATGACTTAATTTTCAAAAGTATGAAAGCCAACATTAAAACAGTCCACTGCCTTATTTCCAAAAGTTAATGGGATTAATTTTTAAAATTATGTGAGAAATGTTCTGAACTTGACCATCTACTTTCGAAAGTTCAGAGTATCAACTTTTGAAAATTACACAATTTCCAAAAGTTAGATCTCTTATTTTTCTAAAGTTCTAAAGTGATGACTTAAACATATTATGTTTTTCTAGCAAAGTTTATTCAAAAATGAGGCAAGCCTAAGTTCGAAAAAGATATGATAAGCATTTAATTTATACATTTTTTTACCTTACTTATATTTTTTTATTATCATTTTTGTATTAATTTTAGAATTTTTATATTTCATAGACGATACATCGAAAATCCTAATTAATTATCGGTTAAATACGGTTAAAAGATGCGAAAACGTTAATGGTCTATAGAGGGCTTGAGTTATATAAGTGCCCATCGTACTAATAAGGAATGAGAGACGTGATTTGGTTAGAAAAACAGTAAACAGAGATTGGAGTAGACGTGGAAGGGAGTGAGGTGTGGCTCGACTTGAAAGAAGTGGGACTGTTCGATGGGATGACGTAAAGGAAGAAAGAAGTTAGGAAAGTCAGAAGAGATAAATAGGTCATTAGAAGTCTGACTGACCAAATCAAAGGGTGAGAAACCAAAAAAAACACGTGAGTGGAAGTTGAAGGTAGGATGAACACGTGGAAGAGAGGAGAGAAGGTGAGGTTGTTTTCTGTTTCGTATTCATAGAAAAAATTAAACAAAAGAAAGGGGTTCGACAGAGTGAGTTTTCTGGAGTTTTTAACTGGGTTCGTATTTCTTCCTCTCTGACGACGGTCGTGAAACTGTAAAACGAAGATTTAGGTGAATAACAAAAGTATAAGAAGGAGACTTAGCATCAGGTGACAGACGGTTTATTTTTCTCTAGGGTTTTGGATGAAAATTAAATTTAATCTTTTTCTAACAATGTTTTTATAACGATTTAATTGATTAATAATTTCACTTCATATACCTTTTCATATAATTGTTTACGTAACTTTTTTGATTGGTTATGCTTTTCAATTATCGTGTTTGGGTTAAATACTTTGACGGTGTATGATTTAGGATTGATAAATAACGCTTTAGAATTGCTATATTAAAAGCAAATGAAATTATATCGGCGAAACAATAATTTAGTACTTAATGCATTATTTTTCGAGATATGAGATTAATTTCAATATTAGTCTCGAGCAATTTAGAAAATACATTATATGATTAGATTGGTGGAAACTGAATTCCCTAGTTATCAACTTCGTCACTATATATTTTAGTTTAGTTAATTTTGTTATTTCAATTTAATTTCTAAAAATACAAAACCTTTTTTTCTGGTTAGTTTATTAGAGATATTGATTGCAGTATTTTTCCGCTCCCTGTGAGTTCGACCCGTACTTGTAGCTTCTACAATGTAGACACCGTGCGATTGCGGTTGTTATATAAATAGGTATTCATGTTCCTATCAATTTTTGGCGCCGTTGCCGGGGAGTGGTTTTGAAATATTGTAATTAGTATTTTTGATTTTCTAATCATAGTTTAGGTTTTTATTATTTTTTTATTTTTTTATTTTTTTTGTACATTATTTTTATTTATTTTAGATTTTTTAGTTCCTTTTGACTATTTTTGTGTCTTAGAATTTTGTTTCAGGTACTTTTGAGGTTGCTCCTGGTCGTCTAGCTCAACAACATTCGTCTGCTACGAAATATTTACGAGTTTCTTGCCTGTGAGTCGTATATTGAACGATGCTGGACAGTTTAGGCGCTCGTTACCCTAAATTGTGAATGTTGATACCAGGTACTAGTACTGCTTTTCGAAGTGGGGAAATACTTAGTTGAGTTCTTTGAACTCTTCCATTCCAATTATAAGGGTAGGGGCCATTTTTTCTTTCGTTTTGTGGTGTGATTTATGGAATGAATGAATTGGTGATTGCTTGTTTGTTTACTTCATGAATTCGCCCGATTTTACTATATATAAATTTTTGTTTTTTATTTTTCTTTGTATATATGAAGTCTGGTGACATGACATCCTTTCTGGCATTTTGGAAATTATCCAAAAAGTTCTAGAAAGAAGAGTCAAAAAATGAGTTGTTTACTGAAATAATTGGAGAATATACATACAGAGACACCCATGAGAGCACAGTGTGTAAATAATGATTGGAATTATTCTCACGGTTATGATCATTGCAAACCTTGTGAAGGTTATGATTATTACCAACCGTACCCAGGTTGTGAGCCATATTTTACTGATTCCAATTATTATTCATATGCTTCTCAGTCACAGTACGAGAAATACCATGCATTCTACTGTGACTCGTCTCCATCATCTTTGCTTGATTGCCTCAAAAATGATATTGTTGAACGGACCAAAGCTAGTGAGTTATTTTTTGTTGAATTGTTTAAAACCCATGCTTATTGTGATCAACTTGCTGAACAAACTAATTTATCAATCGCTCAAATAATGCAGTCGGTAAATGATTATGGTCTTACTGAGGATACAAGTTATAATTTTTCTAATACTCATGATAATAATAATGAAACCGTTTTAAATAATGAATCAGTGTGTATTGAAAATAATGATGTGTGGCTCTCAAGGATATTACAGGAGAGTAATGATAGTACATGTTTTTCCTATGACCTAGGAGAATCAATAGAGTTTTTCAAGGACACAGATGACCATGTAACACTAGAGATTTTGGAGGGATTGTAGACTTTCTCACAAAAGGACAAGATAGAAGATTCCAAATCCATATTATGTGTCACTTCTCCTGGATTTGTTAACCCAACTTTATGTAGGGTTCCTAGTTTAGGATTAAATGTATGTGCTTCAAAAATTCTGTTGCCTGTTTCTTTTGCAGTTTCAGTTCTCATCCCTAGCAAACCCTTCTCGTGATATTTATTTATAGGTGTCTATTTCTTTTGCAGTTTCAGTTCTCATCCCTAGCAAACCCTTTGACTCGGTTATTTTTTTTCAAAATGATATACCATTTGCAAGAACCATGTCTGGGGGTAGCTCTTTTCTTTTTATAGTCTCATCATCTTTACGTTGCTACTATGAGAGTGTGAGGCTGTCATTGGTTGTATATATTGTATTCTGGGTTGATCCCCATATTTTCAGGTTGTTAATGTATGGAGAGTCATTGCTTGTACATTCCAGTAGGTAGATTTTTATTTTGTGTCTTCTTTTTACATTTTCTTTAGACTTTTTGTTTTTATTTTTATTTTATTTTTAGTGTTCTTTGTTATTACTATCGTTTGATGTGTGTTACAGAGAATACTGTTTTTCTTGCATCAATAAGGTAAAATCTTCCAATCCCTTCTCTTTGATTTATATTTTTTTCTCCTATTTATATTTATTGCATGCCATTTTAGGTTGCACAGTTTGAAACATTGAGGACAATGTTAGATTTAGGTTTGGGGGTAGAGTTTCCAAAAAATTGATACCAATAAGAAACTCCAAAATTTAGACACTTATGAACTATTCAGGATGACACTAACCATTCTAGGTAGATGAAAACTTAATTCTTGTCTATAAGAACTGGTATGCCTAACTAAATGGTCTATTCATATCTGAATGGCGACTCAGGTGTTAGAAATAACATGATAATCATTTGAACAAGCATATCTCAGAATCATCATAATCATATCACCTTCTGTTTTTATTTTTGCAATTTTGTGTTTCTCTTAGTGATTTGATGGGGCCCTAATATTGCCTTATTGTCGTCGCTGGGATGAAGTAGAGTAATTGATATCAAACCCCATTATTGTATTTTATTTAGAAAAAAAATGTTCGATAAATAAATCGACACTAGGGCCCTTGTATATACCAGCTGGCGATATTAGCGTTAGGATTAAGAAAAGTGAGAGCGTATCTCAATTCACTAGGATTCATCCTGGCACTGACATTCATACAGATATTCTTGGAAACACCGTTCGCCTTAGTCAACATGCGCAAACTTCATTATCTCCGTATCCATCTTCTAAATATATTCATGTGTTTGAATTTGATTGATTTTGAGCAGTGTGAATGTTGACAATTTCCATCCAGTTTTGGAACGTTTGATGATTATTTGAGTAGAGTTTGCATTCTTGTATGAATTTTAGTACGCTAAGTGCAAACTTGTGTATAAAAATTGGATTCATATAGGGTAATGATTCTTATAGCCAAAGAATTTAGTAGTCCAACTAAATATCTTGTTTAGTGTCTAATCCTCAATGGTTCACAGGTAGCTAAAAGTTGGATTATATGTTTGTGGGTATCTATCTTGCAAACCCTCACGAGAAAAAACTTGTTCACTAAGGCCACTTAGGGGTTTAAAGGCTTGTTGCACATGCTAAGTGCAACCGTGATTTGTACGAAAGTGATTAGATTGAGATTTTATTTCATTTTTGAGTATTTTTATTTTTGTATTGCTCGAGGACTAGCAAATATAAGTTTTGGGGTATTTGATAATCACTTAATTTATACACTTTTGCCACCTTATCTATATTTTTTATTATCGTTTTTGTACTAAATTTTAGTGTTTTTATGTTTTTATAGGTGATACACCAAAAATCCTAGTTACTGGCTAAATATGGTTAAAAGATGTAGAAACATTAATGGTCTAAAGAGTGCTTGAGTTATGTAAGTGACCATCATACTAGTAAGGATTGGGAGACGTGATTTGGTTAGAAAAGAAGTAAACAGAGATTGAAGTAGACGTGGAAGGGAGTAAGGTGTGGCTCGGATTGAAAGAAGAGGGATTGTTCGATGGGCTGACGGAAAGGAAGAAAGAAGTTAGGAAAGTCAGAAGAGATAAAGAGGTCATTAATATTCTGAATGACCGAATCAAAAAGTGAAAAACAAAAAGAGGCACGTCAGTTGCAGTTGAAGGTGGTGTCAACACGTGGGAGAGAGGATAAAAGGTGAGGTTTTTTTCTGTTTGGTATATATATAAAAGATTAAACTAAAGAGGGTTCAGCAGAGTGAGTTTTCTGGAGTTTTTGACAAGATTCGTTTTTCTTCCTCTCCGACGACGGTCGGGAAACTGTAAAACGGAGATTCAGACGAATAATAAAAGAAGAAGAAAGAGACTTAGTACCGGGTGACGACGGTTTATTTTTCTCTTCTCATTGTAATTTATTTTGATGTATTTTGAGAAATCCATAGTCATGTTTTACTAAACTTTATGACTAGGGTTTTGGGTGGAAACCAAATTTAATGTTTTTCTAATAATGTTTTTGTAACGATTTAATTGATTAATAATTTCACTTTATATAGCTTGGCATCTAATTGTTTATGTGATTTTCTTGATTGTTTATGCTTTTCAATTGATATGTTGTGTTTGGGTTATATTCTTTGACGGTGTATGCTTTAGGATTGATAAATAACGCTTTAGAATTGCTACATTAGAAGTGAAGGAAATTATACCGGTGAAACAATAATTTAGGACTTAATGCATTATTTTCTGAGACATGAGATTAATTTCAATATTTATCTCGAGTAATTTAGAAAATAAATTATATGATTAGATTGGTGGAAACTGGATTCCCTAGTTACCAACTCCGTCACTATATATTTTAGTTTAATTAATTTTGTTATTTCAATTTAATTTCTAAAATTCCAAAAACATCATTTCTGGTTAGTTGATTAGAGATATTGATTGCAGTATTCGACCCGTATTTTCCGCTTATACATTGTAGACGCCGTGCAATTGTGGTTATTTTATAGATAGGTATTCTAAAAATCCTATCACTGTGAAATGAATTAGTAGAACACTCTTGTATTCCGTTCATTCGATATTTTTATCATAATCAATGATCAAGTCTTTCGTATAAAAGTCTTAACTTTTCTTGATACTTCGTTTGTTTCATAAATTGATGGATAGATAGAGATGATGTAATCAAAGGAATGAAATCAAACTTTCACGTATTTACCTTTACGACGGATGATGTCTTCATATAATCTTCAGCTTCATCTTCAATTCTTCAGAGGTAACTTGAACTATTCCACCTACGTCTCTACAACTTGAATTCAATATATTTCGAATTCTGACTTTAGAAAATAGTTCAAGCGTAAGTTTTGACATATAAACTTGACAACATACTTGGCATACCAACGCATGTGGGTTCAACCAAGCAGTGGTCTAATATGTTTGCCATCTTGATATTGAATGTTTGAAATGACAAATTAAAAATAAAAATGTTAACATACCTATTTCAAAGTCTCCAAAGTACAATGTGTATGAACTTGGCCACCAACGTTCTACCGATATATACAAAAATTGGTTCTTACGTTTCTTCGGGATTACATCGTATGAAGTGCCAAGGAAATTTTTAGATAATATATTTATCTCCCTCACGTAGAAGTCCATGAACTTTTTTAATTTCATAGAAGCCATTTCTTGGTTTTTGAGAGCTATCTCGCTCTACTTTTGTAGAAATGTAACCTTGACCTTAGAATAATTCTCGATCAGCCAGTTTTCTGGGATGATCATACTCATTATCATTTCATTATTCGAACTATAATTTTCAATCACTAGTGTCATCAGTTGTTTATGACTTGGTTTTTTTTAAGTTTGTTTTCCTCTACTAGTGGCTTGACACGTTTTTGGTGAAATAGATGAAGAATTAGAAAAATTAAATTAGTAGAAATGAATAACAGAAAAGTGGAGAAGGTATGCGTTGAGAGTTTTTTTCAAGGTGAAAACAAATGTACTGTAGAAGTACTTAGATTCAAGATATCAAGTCGTGTAAGAGTGGCCTAAACAAAAAAATGGTTGTTCTTGTCTTGCTTCAGTCGAAAAAGAGGAGAATGGGTTAGTCTTAATGAGGGAAGCAAAAAAAATGTTAAAAACATAGTATAAAACTCTTTCTTAGTGATTGTTGTGTATTACAGTATGTAAAGAGTTCCCTGTTTATAATCGAGAGAAGGCTTCTACAAAATCAGGGTAAGATAATACTGAAAGATAACGACTAGCTTGAATATTAAACAACTTACTTATCCAAGTTACACTTTCTCAACATTTTTCTAAAAAAGAATGATCAAGCTTTTGGAATAAATAAATCCTTAATTAGTAACACTTTCAGAGTATCCAAAAGTAGAATTTAAATTCGTGCAAATAAGTGCCTCATTGTAAAATAAAACTCAGAAAACATACCACGTTTTTTTGCATGGTTTCAGCACCGATACCATTACTTAACAATAGTGTTCATAGAATTATGAACATTCTAGGATTCAAACCAACCTTTATAGGTTCTAAAACCAATACTAAATTTATTCATGGCTTGGTTCCTTTCATATTTTGATAAATTTATTGATCAAGGACATCTATATTAAAGTCTAGACTCATTTATATTCAGATAATATATAACGTATATTTACCATCATAGGTCTTGATCTGAAGATTGAGTACTTTTTGGAGTTATATAGGAGGTGGAAATACAAGTAGAATTATCATTAATCATGGTACTAACCTTCTTGATGACTAAGTTCTTTATAGATTTGATCATGCATTTTGCAATCTTCAATCTTCGGTGGTAACTGAATGTTGATGAGGTCTTACCTATGATTCTACCACCTAACTATATTATAAAAGAAGTAGACTTATTGACAATTACAATTCAGAAAATTGACAACCTAAGTAGAGCTTGACATACCAATGCATTTTTAAGCTATCTTTTCCACAATTATTTATTTCCTAAAAATACCTACAATTACATAAAATGATACAATTAGCACACAATCGAGTTTCAACAAAGAACAAATTGGAAATAAAGTAGACACGAAAACGTGTCTATCAAATACCCCCAAACTTATTATTTGCTAGTCCTCGAGCAAATCTAATAAAAACAAATTCTAACTCACTTTCGCAGGCATCACGATTGCACTTAGCGTGTGCAATAAGCCTTTAAACCCCTAGGTGTCCCTAGTGGACGAGTTTTGTCTCGTGAGGATTTACAAGAGGTGTACCCACAAAACCTTTACTCCAAACCCTAGCTACTTGTGAACGATTAAGGGTAAAATTAAACAAGCTATTTAGTTGGCTACAAAATTCTTTGTCTATGGGAATCATTATACTATATGAGTCCAATTGTTATACACGAGGTTTCACTCAGCGTACTAAAATTCATACAAGAATTCAAAACTCTACTTAGATAGTCGTTCAACCACGATACTCAGAATCTATCAAAGTTCAATCACATGAATAGATTTATAAGATGGATATATACAAAATGAAGTTTGCGCATGTTGACTAAGGTGAATGTTGTTTCCCATATCTGTCTGAAGGTTAGTGCCAAGATGAATCCTAATGGATTGAAATACGCTCCCGCTGGTCTTAATCCTTATGCTAATATCGACTCAGCTGGTATATACAAGGGCCCCATCGGTCGATTTATTGAAAATAAAACAATTATCTTTATATTTTTAAATATACTGACAACATGATTGGATCAATTTGAATCCAAACGCATGCTTCTTATCAGCACCTTACATGATAGTTCTCATGGATCCTGCGTTCCATGCTTGCTTAGGAGACGGAGACAGGGAGAACACACACATATTGCTATCAAAGTGTCAATATTTTTTTTTTTAAAAAAGTAATAATCTAAATAAAATACAATAATAGGGCTTGATCTCAAACACTCTACTTCATCCTGGCGGTGATAACAATTCAATATTGGTGCCCCACCAAATCATTTAGAGAAGTACAAAAAATTACAAAAATAAAAATAGAAGGTGATATAGTCGAGATAGACTCCGAGATATGGTGACCACTGTCATGTTATTTCTAACACCTAAGATCTGTCATTTTATGAATAGACCATTTAGCTGGGCACACCAATTCCTATAGAAAAAGTGATAAGTTTCCATCTACCTAGAATGGTTAGTGTCATCCTGAACTGTTCACAAGTTTCTAGACTTTGGAATTTCATATTTCAACTTAAAAGTTTCTCCCTTACCCCCAAACTTAAGTCTAACATTGTCCTCAATGTTCTAAAGATGAATGATTAAAAGCATGAACAAGGAGAAACTGTTACCAATCGAACGAAAGGAATTAAGAAAGGATATTACTGTGTCACAATAGCATGGTTTACCTCCCAAGAAGTGCTAAGTTTAAAGTCTTCATCCAGACTAAGAAAGAATTAGTCACCTTATAAAATCATACAGCAATAGCCGGAATAATTGTGGTTCATCTGAATCAAATAGTACTATCACAAATAAAAGGAAACTGCAACAGGCCAATAATATGAACAAACCGAGCACTCCCTTATCTAGTTTTCTGTTTAAGATAACTACATTTATTTGTGGTTCAGGTTAAAATTCAAGTTCTATAAAAGGGTCTAGATAAAATATTTTCATGGGCTGGATTTCCTCATAGGCAAGATAAAAAGGATCAGGTTGTAGAATCTGGAAAAACTCAACCAAGAACATAGAAGCACATAATAATAACCTGAATAATTGTGGATCCTCAAAGTTAATAAGATTGGATTCACACAGTTGACTACTATAAAAATGGTGGTCATTCTTAAGCAAATGTGTCGATTCTAATCTCCTAAAGTAATTAGGCTTAGTCTCAAAACTTAATAACTGACAAATTTGAAATTCAAACGTTCCCTCAATTGGTAGACATTTTTTTGGTGGAAAAACTAAATTCAATCTTGGTACTATTGACTAGGTAAACCACATAAACTAGAGGATGGGTTTCTAACAACTTAACTTCTTTCTAGAAATCACCAGGCTCAGGAAATCTAGTTTGAAGATAATCTTGTAAAATGGTAGAGGTGCAAATTTCAAGTCCCAAGTGAGGGACCTTTTTAAGAGTCAAAGGTAAAGCACATGGAGAATAATAGTCACCCCCAAACTTAGAGTTTTTTAGTGTCTCTAGATAGACTAATCACAATTTTCCTAATTTATAGATCGTCAGATTCATGAAAATATTCAATTGTTTCTTCTAGGTTATAAATGAGGTGCATCCTCGCTCATATTTAAAATCTCTACGAGTCTATCTTTGTTATCTAAGACTATTGTTTCTAAATCGCTGGACTCTAAAACAATATTCTTAGGATAAACCCGTTCTTCTAAACCATTATCGGTTTCAAAACATCGTCTAAAACAATGGTATCTCTAGTCAAATCCTCTTCCTTTTGAATAGGTGAATAATCATTAATATTATTTGGATTTGAACTAAAAATAACACTATCATCATGAAGCATAATTGGAGTGACAATTTCTTGATCACGCTGCCTGTATATTCAAGTTCTTCGTCAATACTATCCTCATCATCATAATAATATAAAGATGTTTGAACCTCGTCTAAATAAGTAGTGTTACCAATTTTATCCTTGTCCTTTTGACTAGGTGAATAATTATCAAGGGTAGCACTATATTGGCAATTAAGATCATTTTGAGAAATATTATTCTTTGCAAGAATTTCATTCACACTTAATGCAAACCTATTTGTATTGTCAGTCAACTGCTTGAGGGATTCTTCTAGAGAAAGAGTTGGACTACTAATTGTTCCCCCCGTACTTAATACGAACCTATTTGTATTCTCAGTCAACTTCCTGAGGGAATTCTCTAGAGAAACAAATGGATCATAAGGAGTACTAGATCGCAACTGCTCGTGTGACTGGATCATCATAGGGATTACTAGATCGCATCTGATTTAGGGCATCCCTCTAAGACAAATAATTCGAATTTTCTTATGTTCATGTTCATATGACGGGTTTATGTACGAATAGTAATTGGGATCACCTTGGTATGAGAAATAACCTCCAAAAGGTTGGTGGTGGTCCCGACTACTATCCACACCATGTTGATTGTACGAATAATGTGTATTTTAAAATTCAGTCGGATATTCATTGTATTGGTCCTCATAATACCAGTTTGACATTTTCTAACAAAAACTTCCTAATATATTTACAAAAATAAACTCTAGAAATAAATCCTACTGGAAGGGGTTCTAAAAAAACACAAGCAAGGATGACTCGACCAAGAAAACCTACTGAATCTAGCAAATAAAAATCATGATGGCTTCACTTAGATTGTTTCTAGACCAGCTTCTAGTCTCCCAAAAGGAGACTAGTTACAGTTTTAGCAAACCTCGCTGGAAAGATCCGAATTAGATTAAGTGGATAGAAGCAGGATAGTCTCTATGGAGCTTGAATAACCCTACCTCTTTGGAAAACGTTTCCTTGGGTTACAAGGTGGCACAAACCAACATAAAATTAATCTTCCTCACCCTTGAGTTAGGCTAACAAAATAACCAATACAATCCTTTCGAATGATTTTCGAATAAGCTCGTTACCCTATCGGTCTCTTTCTAGTCAAATTTTAAGGCTTAGGTTTGCATTTGGTAACGTCTCTTATATGATGAAGAAGTTTTTGATAGCGAGGGGATCTTGTGCAAATCCTCAGTCCCCAAGTATGGCTCTTGTGATACTTCAAATGCAGTTGTTGAAGATGATGCTCCAAGTAGTGTTGTTGCGTAGGATGCCAATATGATGAAAATTGTGCCAATTGAGTATCAGAACGCAGGATTTGACTTTGAATTTGAGTTTGACAGGACCCGACTCTTGGAGGAAGATGAGACGGCTAAGCTTTTTGTTGGACGGATTTGTCGTCATATGAGAGCCATTCAGGAGAACTTGAAGGAAGTAGGTGCATCTGCGGCTTAGCAACGATTTCCAACGCTAGAGATGATGCTGAAAGACTATCCTGAGAGTTAAGGCTTGCCACTGAAGCCCTTGCACAGGTGGAGAGAGCATCTGCTGATGGTGCTTAACCAACTTTCAGAGATTTTTCTAAACAGTAAGTTTAGAGGGTTTTTTTTTACGTGTTTCTGAGATAGCCGAATTTTCTGTGGTTTTATATTGGGTTTTGAGTAGGTAGATTCTGAATGCTTACAAAGGATTTTTAGAAAGAGAAATGATATTTTGTTTAATGAATTGAAATCTTAAGTATGAATGCAAGATATTGCGAACATTTTGGAGGAATTACAAACGTTAAGTAACAACATGAAATATTGCTTGGGGTAGTGAGGTGCTTAAGCCTTGATAACTTTGCCACTTGCCATGCACGACTACCCATGTTGGATTGTCAGTATTTATGAGTTTGTAGCACCCGTCTAACATAGATTTAATGATCAGATATGAGTTATTTTTTCAGGAGAGACAATAGCTTTCTCGAATGTGTCTCCGACATGAAAGGGGCTGGGTTTTGGTATCTCAGGTTCATGACACATTTTCAGGATGATTGGGTTACTTTTTTTAATATTCTCAGTAGAGATAACCCTATCCATTTAATAAACTTTTGAAAAGGATCGTCTTCCTCTTCAAACCGTCAAGTCATAGTAGGATTGACAGTCGTGTCAAGTCCCCAAGACCTGATGGGACGCGGGACAACTAGTTGTAAAAATAGTTGCTAAACAAGACTTACTTGTAGGCGAAATCCACGGGTGTAAAACATCACCTTTCATTTATGCAATTGTTTAGCGTCCAGATCCGTTGTTTGGCGATGTTCTGGAGGTGAGCAATATTTAGGGTCTGCTGGCTTGTTGGCGCCTACCGGTGGGTCTCTTGGTGACGATTTCTCCAGAGATGCGTCGATCCTTGCCTTGTTTCTGTGGATTCACGGACGTCCCCGAACCATGTTGTAGTCTGGATCTACATGTTTGTTGCCGATGAAGTGGTAGCAGACTCTCATGGCAACAAAATGGTAGTGGAAGTAGTCTCTCTAGACCTTTATGAATGACGGAGTTTGGTCGCGGTATCCCTGGTTGATTTCTTTGAATGGGGATCTCGTCATCGTGTCGAATGTTGATTCTGGAATGCGCAACTTAACCTACTTAAGGATTTCGTGTCTAGTGAGCCTTCTGATGTACGCGGTGAGTCTTCTGAGAAGTAATTAGCAGCTCGAGTGAATTTAAAAATTACTTATGGAGCAAGACACGGCTTGATCATCAACTTGACACATGTATCTCAAATTATTTTTAGCTTAATTACCATCCTTCATTCAGTAATTAAATGCTTAATTTGTTTCTTGTAATCGTGGTACCCAGAACGCCCTGTGTTCGGTATTATGGCGAACGCCGTTCCTTAGTCTGGGGAAAAGAGGCCACGGGTAATCATGCTGGAAGTGGAGACCGTCCCTGGAAGAAGGTAAACGTCTTGCATTTTCTGTTACTCTTCTTTTCTGTATAAAGTATAATTATACCTTGTCCTGAAAAGCACCTTTGCATAGTCTGGAAGCATAACTCATCAAGGTACATCGGGTGTTCAAACAACCTTTTAAGTTTGGTGTCCCAGCTGTTCTTGGCATTTCAGCTTCTTATGTAGTAAGTATAAATTTTTTTTGGGGATTACGTTGTTACTGAAAGCACTAATGGATAAGACAAAGATGACTAGGGACCTGAGAAATCATCCCATACTGAAGTAATTAAAGAATCTGGGGCTGAGAACGAAGAACTTGGTGGTGAATCACATTGCGAGATATCTTCTGCTTCTGATGACTTGTTGTCGTACCAAGTAATTTTTCTTCATTTTTTCAGAATCATAATGACATGATTATGGCCTTTAGACCACCAAATGTGTATAACTATGCGTGATTTCATGAAGAAGTTTAGCGATTTTTCGATATCAGAAAAATTCAGATTCAGGTATTTTTGCCGTAATGGCTGTAGAATCCTCGTCCGAAGTCGGAATAAGGTGATTGATCTCTTATTATTTAGATAAGAGAAAGAGATAACCTTTCCAAAAAGAATTTTGAGTTTGGAGTCTGTTTTTCTGACATCGAGAGTCCAAAACTTTTCAGGCAGAATTCTGTAGGTTTTCATCTGTCGTGTAGTCGACCGTTTTGTCTTCCCTTATTAGACCGCTCCTCCAATTGGTGTGCCATTTTAACATGTTGTAGTATACATCCATATGAATCATTTGGTATGTAAATCAAACCCAAATTCCTTACCAATTAGCAAAAGTTTCAGTTCTTCTGGAGGGTAGTGTAAAAACGTTTGTGACAGTGTTTTTGCACAACAACCCATATCTCTTCTAAACCAATTCCATGACCCAAAACACTTTTTAATGAATTTTTAGGTTGATAATGAACATATTTTATGAATTTCATGGATCGTGCTTCAATTCCTTGTGCTCGAGACATAATCTCTATAATGTCTCTAATTTTACGGGAGGGGGAATGAACCAAAGCAGAGAGGTGAACTTGCAGGTGAAGGATTGGAGATTATTGTGAGTTGTGACGCTGATGATGTGTCTCTTCCAACTCAAAATCATGAACAAGCTCTTCCGGACGCGATTGTTGAAGAAGGCACTCCGAGTGGTGTTATTGTACAAAACACTGATATGATGGATGTTGTTCACGGCGTTGCCAGTAGTACTGCTTGAAAGAGAAGTGTTGGTGTTTTTGGTGATTTTTTTTGAAAAGTAGAACACCAGAATTGAGATTGGTCATTGAACCAGAATTGAGTTTGATGATTGAACTTGACCTAAGATCCACCATTTTTAGATGATTGAATAATTGATTTTCAGATGGTTGAGGAATTTGATTCGTGACCGAGAGATTGATCTCCCACTGTGCGCCAACTGTTAGTACCTAAAAATTGATTCTAGGCAAAACAATATACTGTAGAAGTACTTTCTTTAGATTCGGAAATAAAAATCATACAGGGCAAGCCTAAACCACGATAGTAGCCGTTCCGTCCTGCTTCGGTCACAAGGAGAGAAAATAGGTTGATCTTAGGGGAGGAAATCAAAGAAAGTTGAAGGAATTTGTGTCTTGTATTGTGTGTAGAAATGTTGAACTATTGAGAAAATATAAAAGCTTGAGAGAATGATAAGCTTGTTCTTTTTTTTGAATGTGCTAAGGAGCCTATTTATAATAGTTGAGAACACACATGTTTCCTTGTAAAGTATTGGAGGTAGTGGAGAGATGGAGTAATGGGGATTATGTGGGTAATGGTGTAACCTCCCATTATCATTGGAAGTTTCTGGAAAACCATTATTCCATTACCTCCTCAATCATTTCAACCATCACCACTACTTTGTAACTTCCTTATCATGGGGTGTTTCCACGCCCATGTTGCTGTAACCGCCAGACCAAAACCCCATGTTTTATCGCCCCATGTAATTGGTTTGATTTCTTGTAAAGTTAGTGGAGTCATGGACTCAAAAAAAATGTGAATAGTTTGACAGTATTTGATACTAGCACAAGCATAGGTGAAGGCGTGAAGGGTACAAAGTCATGCAAAGGAGAAGAGGGGAAGTCTTGCACCCTTGCCGAAGGTAAAGAGGGAGATAGGCGCTACCGTTGGCGCTTTAGTGCAGCGCTGCTGGTAGCACCAGCGTTAGCGCTTCAGCTCAGCGCTGCTGGTAGCTATAGCTAGTTCTACCACTGGCACTGCTAGTACTTGTTTGGTCCGCGCTCTGTTAGCTTTTGGCTCCTTGGCCTTTTGGCACGTGTGTGTGCGCTACTCATTGGTGTTGGGAGTGTGGCTAGGGTTTGTTAAGGCTAGCACTTGCTAGCGCCATGGTTATTACCTGTGCACCACTAGCTTTGGCATCTATTAATATCGTGGCCATATTTATGGCTTGTTTTAGGGTTTCTCAATTGTATGAGATTTAATTGTTAGCATTTATGCTTAATTTTGTGTAGTGAATACAAAACATATTTAGGAGATTCAGCCGTGGAAGTTTGCAACTTGAAATAATGCTTGATGCGACTCTGCAATTTAGATGGTATGATGCATTTAGTAGCACATTTATTCGAGAATAGTGTAAAATCCCAGAATGACCATTGTGCCCTCTTTGCTCGACATTTTGGTAAAATAACTATTTTCCCCTGGTCCAAAACTTGATGAATATGACTTTTCACCTCTAGTTGTAAAACGACCCTGATATGTAAAATTATTATTTTACCCCTGGTCAAAAAAATTACCTAAATTGACTGTTTTACCCTTTGTTAAAAATCCACCATCAACACGAACGTAAAATTCAAAAGCATAACCTTTTTATCTTAGCTAGTTACTCCTCTTTTAGTTAATTACGAACAAAAAAAGTGAAGAGTATCATTTTTGAGAAACAATCATGAGATCGTGTTCTAGTCACAAAAGTATGATAAACAAAGGAATTATCTCATGAAATTCAAGAAATATAAAAAGATAATCAATAAATGTCAAGTATTGCAATCACCATCAATAAAACTTTAACTAAATAAACTTCAATAATTTATATATGATAAACATGAAGTAGTAATGCAAAAGAAAAACATTAATAAACTACTTCAATCTCTAGTTTTTCCTCCTTAAAACAATAAAAATAAATCCTTACAATGAGTAAACTAATCTAAGCATATGATCTTTTCTCAGGTATTTTAAGGTAAAAAAAAATGTACTTTAAAATAGTACTTTCAAGTAGGTTCGAGAGATCAAGCTCGAACAAGACGATCTTAAACCAAGAAATGGTTGTTCACGTCCTGCTTCGACCACAAAGGTGGAGAAGATTGGGTAGGTATTAGGAGAGGGAAGCAAAGAAGGTTGAAAAATTCTCAGTGTGATGAGTAATTGTAGTATGTAAAGAAGAATGGATTATCTCTGGGATGAATCGCTAATTTTGTATCTTAGTTCTTCTTGTTGTTGTTTTCGAATAGATTAAGCCATCTATTTATATTTCTAAGAAGACACACTGATTTCTCGTAAGTGGTGGAAGTTAGGGAAGAAGTGGAGGAGTAACGATTGTGGAGATTGTAGTGGAGTCATGTCCAAAAAGTAAGGAAGACTTGTATGACCACAACTTCTCGTACTCTCAACTTCCCTGTAACCGTCCCATTACTTATTACCTTCTTGTTCGTGGATGTGTTGTCACAACGCACAATTATCGTAGACCGCCAGACCAATACCCCAATGCGAATCCCCCCATGTATTGTATTTGATATCTCGTTGATGATAATGGAGTAGTGAGCCACTACTATTCTGGTCAAGTCAATTCAAGTCAAATCACTTGCTAAGTCTGTGAGGCAAGTTGCGTAACTCACTGAATTGGTAATCATACTGATCAATGTCGAGTCTGGTAGGTTTAGTGGTTTGGTACCAACTTGGGAGTAACATGGTTTTTTTAATGGCCAAAAGTCAGCTTAGAAATAGCAAGGCATAATTTTGAAAGTGTTTTAAAGCCAATATTGCGAGGAGCTTTCCTGGAAAATAGGGTTATTAGATAACTATATAAGTCTAGCATTGATATTAGGCCAGTACTGAGAAGAATGACGTATTTATAAAGAAAGCAGTTAGCAAGGCTTGCGCAAATGGAGATGTGCTAGCGCTTCTAGTCAAGGAAGCTGCTTGTCAATGAAGCTTCTAGTCAAGGAAGCTAGCTGATAGACACATTTTAGTGTCTAAATTGCACCTTAATTTCTAGTGAGTTAGTATTCGATTTTGTGTCTATTACGTGTTTTTATGCTTTTGTAGGTACATTAGAAGAATAAAGATTTGTGGAAAAATTGGCTCAAAAAGTGTTCAAGGCACCCGGGAAAATGGATCAAAGCACCCACATTTTGGATTGGGGCACCCCTGGATCGGGTCAACCCAGCGGGTCAACCCAGCGAGTCAACCCAGCGAGCTGGATCGGGCCGAGTCACCGGGTTAACTCATC
>JAJJMC010014301.1:3816327-3827047 GCA_023531435.1 Papaver californicum | reverse complement strand
TGGGATTTGAGTCTGTGGTGTTGAATCTTAATGGAGGCAGTTAATAACGTATGAGAATGATGTTCTGTTGCTGTAAATGGTTGAAGTAGAACTTGCGACTGTCGTTAATGGAAAAAATAGAATAACTTGAGCCTGACAGTCTAGGGAATGACTGAATGATGATTCTAACTAATGGTTTAACGGGTTTTCTTGGATTGAGGGAGCGATGGAAGTAATGGCAAATGTTGGCTGTGGAGTTCAGCGATGATGGATTATGGCAGTTGATGGTGACGCTATGATGATTAAAAGATGGTTGGTGTTCGAGAATTTAATGATGGAGGTTGTTGGTTATGGATGGAGTAGCCAGCAGTGATAGTTGATGAAATTGAACAGTTGGTTCGCTGGCAATGAAATCTCGAGTTAGAGAAAAGGGTTGAGGTTGTTCGAGTTAGGCCTGAATTCGAAAGGGAAAGAAGAATTTTGGTGAGATACGAAGACCTTGTTTTAGAAGGAGGCTGAATCCGTGTTTTCTACGGAAAACTAGTTGGTCGGTGTGCGAGAAAAAAGAATTAAGTCGTTTATAACACGAAAGGTGTATTTGGGCGGTTAATCAAGCTCTATAAATAGGCCCTGACACAGACAAAAAAAGGACAGACCTTCACAGAAGAAAAATACGCTCGGACATATACTTTCACCTATGAAGAACAGCTCCGGACACAGAAAACTTCACTTACGGACGGACAGAAGCAATCTTCTGGACGTACATGAGATATCTTCAAGGGTTAGTTTAATTATTGTCTTCTTAATTGATTTTCATGGCTTTCGAGAAAGCCATGTTGGGCTAATTCCCTTGTTAGGGCGAAAGGATGAACTTGTAGAGATGGTTTTATTTGTGTTTCAAAACTAGGGTTTTCAATTATATGAACTAAATATCATTAATTTGTCTCTCTCTCAACATTTTACCGTCTCGATGATTTTTCATATTCTATGCCACGTATAGTTCATTGTTTGATTAGTAGAATGACTCGTTGAAACCTTGTATGAAAATTTTTTATGAATATTCTTTGACTCTTTATGCCTCGTATACTTAGTACTTCGAAATTCTACTTTAGGTTGAGACCAAACAATTCTTTTTGAAATCGAGACCCTATGTGACGAACGTAATTAAACACTAATCTACAACGGATACCCGGAACCTTAACATTTTCCTCGTACTGTTTTCAAACTTTATTAAATAATCTTAATTCATTAGTTAATTAAATTCTTTATAAAAAAAACCTAAAAAAATATTTTAATTAAAACTCCTCGTGGGAACGAACCGTATTTGCTTTTGTCTACATCTTTCGACACTGTGCGCTTGCGGTAAAACAAAGTCGGTTTTCCGACGCATCACCCATCTGAGACTTTGCCTGTGATTGTAGCATATGACTTGGATAGTAACCAGGAAAGTAGGGTAGATGGTTTTTCTGAGAGATTAGCTGGACATAGCCATTATTGCTTGCTAGATGGTTTTTCTGGTTATAATCAGATTTTTATTGCCCCATAAGACCAAGAGAAACCACTTTTACTTGTCCCTTTGGTACCTTTGCATATAGACGCATGCCTTTTGGGTTGTGTAATACACCCCTACTTTTCAGCATTGTATGATGAGCATATTTTCTGACATGGTAGAATTGTTTCTAGAGGTTTTTATGGATGATTTTTCAGTATTTGGGTCATCTTTTGATGAGTGCTTGCATCATTTGACATTAGTATTGACTAGATGTAAGGAAAATAATTTAGTGCTTAATTGGGAAAAATGCCATTTCATGGTTCGATCAGGAATTGTTTTAGGGCATATCGTATCTTCTAAGGGTATAGAGGTAGAAAAAGCCAAAGTTAACCTTATTAAGACTTTACAGGTTCCCAAAAGTGTACGAGATGTTAGGTTATTCTTAGGGCATGCAGGTTTTTATCGTCGATTCATTAAGGATTTTAGCTTGATTTCTAGATCTCTTTGCAAAATCTGCTTGCAAAAGATGTTAAGTTTGTCTTTAATGATGCTTGTTTAGAGGATTTTGAGATTCTTAAGACCTTACTCACTACCGCCCCCATATTCCAGGCACCTAACTGAAACCTACCCTTTGAGATAATGTGTGATGTTTCAGATTATGTTGTTGGTGTTGTGTTAGGACCTTCTCAGATTATGCTTTTGAGAAGCTTAAGACCTTACTTCATGTGATTTACTATGCATGCAAAACTCTTAATGATGCCCAGCTGAATGACACCACCACATAGAAGGAACTGTTAGCCATTGTTTTTTCCTTAGACAAGTTTAGATCCTATCTCTTAGGTTCTAAGGTTATAGTCTTTATTGATCATGCTGCTTTGAAATACCTTCTGTCTAAGAAGGATACTCTAGATTGATTAGATGGATCCTTTTGCTACAAGAATTCTCTCTAGAAATTAGAAACAAAAAGGGTGCATAAAATATAGTAGAAGACCACTTGTCTAGACTTGTTGTGGATTCCCCTGATGACTCTCCTTCTGTGAAAGATAGTTTTCCTAATGAACAACTATTCTTTGTTTCCCAATTACCTTGGTTTGCGAATATAGTGAATTATCTTGTTACTGGTCGAATGCATCAACACTAGGGTAATCAAGATCGTTCTAGGTTTTTAGCCGAGGTAAAGCATTTCTTTTGGGACGATTCTTATTTGTTTAAGTATTGTCCAGACCAGATTATTAGGAGATGTATACCTGAGAGTGATCAGTCCAGTATTAATTCCTTTCGTCATGATCATACTTGTGGGAGTCACTTTAGTACTAAGAAGACTGCTGCTAAGATATTGCAGTGTGGATTCTACTGGCCGTCATTGTTTAAAGAATCCCACATTTACTGTGCTACTTGTGAGCGTTGTCCGAAGTTAGGAACAATTTCCCAAAGAAATATGACGCCTTTGAACCCTATTTTAGTTATTAAGGTATTTGATGTGTGGGGCATTGATTTTATGGGTCCTTTTCCTAATTCTTTTGGTTAGTTTTACATCCTTGTCGTTGTAGACTATATATCTAAGTGAGTAGAGGCGGTTTCGTGTAAAAAAAACGACCACAAGGTTGTGGTCCAGTTTTTGAATGATAACATATTTGCACGTTTTGGTACACCGCGAGCTATAATTAGTGATGGAGGGTCATACTTTTGTAATCGACCGTTTAAGCTTTTTACTTATCCATTAGTACTGCTCTTTATTTTGAAACATTGAGGACACTGTTTGATTTAAGTTTGGGGGTAAGGGAGAAACTTTTTAGTTCAATAATAAAACTCCAAAACTTAGAATCCTGTGAACAATTCAGGATGGCACTAACCATTCTAGGTAGATGAAAACTTAGCTCTTTTTCTATAGGAATTGGTGTGCCCAGTTAAATGGTCTATTCATAAAAGGACAGAGTTCAGGTGTTAGAAAAAAAAAGATAGTTTTTATCATATCTCGGAGTCTATCTCGACCATATCACTTTTTGTTTTTATTTTTGCGGTTTCTGTGTTTCTCTAAGTGATTTGGTGGGGCACCAGTATCGCATTGTTATCGCCGCCAGGATGAAATAGAGTGTTTAAGATCAAGCCCCATTTTTATATTTTTATTAAAAAAAACATCGAGTATTGACACTTCGATATCAATATGTGTGTGTTCTCCCTGTCTCCGTCGCCTAAGCAAGCGTGGAACGCATGATCCATGAGAACTATCATGTAAGATGCTTATAAGGACCATGCGCTTGGATTCAATTTGATCCACTCATGCTGTCAGTACATTTATAATTGTTTTATTTTCAATAAATCGATCGATTGGACCCTTGTATATACCAGTTGAGTCGATATTAGTATTAGGATTAAGTCCAGTGGAGCGTCTGTCAATCCATTAGGATTTATCTTGGCACTGACCTTCAGACAGATATGGGAAACACCGTTCACCTTAGTCAACACGCGCAAACTTCATTTTGTCTATATCCATCTTCTAAATCTTTTCATGTGATTGTACTTTGATAGATTCTGAGAATTATGGTTGAACAATTATCTAAGTAGAGTTTTGTTTTCTTATATATGAATTTTGGTACGCTGAATGCAAACTAGTGTACAACAATTGGACTCATATAGGGTAATGATCCCCAAAGACGAAGAATTTAGTATGCCAACTAAATAGCTTGTTTAGTATTTACCCTCAATCGTTCACATATAGCTATGGTTTGGAGTAAAGGTTTTGTGGGTATACCTCTTGTAAACCCCCACGAGACAAAACTCGTCCACTAGGGACACCTAGGGGTTTAAAGGCTTATTACATATGCTAAATGTAGTCGCGATTCCTGCAAAAGTGAATTAGGATTTATTTTGTTTCTATTAGATTTGCTCGAGGACTAGCAAATAGTAAGTTTGGGGGTATTTGATAGACACATTTTTGTGTCTAAATTGTGCTCAATTCTCTATTTTACTAGTGCTCGATTTTGTACTTATTATGGGTTTTTATGTTTTTGTAGGTATTTTTGAGAATTAAATATTTATGGAAAAATTGGCTCAAAAAGTTGATAAAGGCACCCAGAAAAATACTAAAGGCACCCTGGAATATTGATAAAGGCACCCCACTGTTAGATAGGGGCACCACTTCCTTTTGAATTTGAAATCACGAAAATGGCGGGAAATTTTGTTTCCTCGAGAGAATTTTTCTGGGTTAGTTTGAGACGAGATTTAGCTGGATTTTCTCAATTTTTTTGATTTTTTATTAGTTGTTACGATCAACGGGATTGCTACCTGAGTTGGAATTGAGGAAAAATAGTCATTCCCGACTGATTAGCGAAGAAACTTCTTCACTAAAAAAAATGATGAATGAATCTGAGTTGGAGATAAAGTCGAGTTTGGGGAAGCTGTTAGGGAGGATATCTTCTGTGTGGATTATATTCTATCTTTGGAGAGTCTTTGATGACTTGGAAGGTGCGTACAAAGAAGAAAAAAAGAAGATATTTCCGTAACTTGGAGTTCCGAAACAGAGTCATGATCTGATTTGGGTTATCATTAATTGGAGTCAGTTTTGGATAAAGATTTGGGTCCTTATCAGTTAGGGAAATGCTATTAGGGTTTAGTAATCCTATAAATAGTGAAGATATTAAAGAAAAAGCTATCTAGAGTCGAGAGAAAAAAATTCTGGAAGAAAAAAAAAACTTATGCTGGTGTGAAGAAGACGAAGAACATAAAGCTAGAAAGGAAAGTCGCAGAAACTGTTGCGTATTGTTTTATATTTTTTCAGGGTCCAGGAACTGTACTTTATTATTAGTGTTTTCTATTCTCTTCAGCCACACAGAGAACATCGTCTGCAACATTATAATTGTATCAAATCTTCTGTGTTATTTTATTTCTTCTTTATAAACATTTTTTGAGCTATGAACAACTATTTTGAGAGTGTTTATAACAAGATGAGCTAAACACCATCACTGGGCCGACGGAGGAATCCATTTTCCAATAATAAAGTGATAATTCTTATTTTATTAATTTTTTACAATTCTTTTATGATTATTTGCTTTGAATTAAATTTGAAAAAATGATTTTTATCAATTATATGTGTTTTCTTTTGATGGGTCATGCTTAGTTTAGAGCTATTGATGTCTCATACTATTGATTTACAACTATTATTTTGAAAACCTAACTTTGGCAATATTTTGAATCAATTGAATATATGAATTGCAAGATAATTATTAATGCTAATCACTTGAAAAATTGGCTAATGGTGGATAACTTAGTTTCATTTCTTTCCATAATTTCAATCAATTCTAATTTAATCTTCTTTGTTTTTAATATCAAAAATTAGGTTTAAAATAAAATCTTTACAAGTCTTAGTATCGAATCTTTTTACCACTATTTCTAAAATACATCACGATCCTAAACCAAGAAATGGCCATTCACGTCCCGCTTTAATCACAAAGATGGAGAAGATTGGGTAGGTTTTAGGGGAGGGAAGCAAAGAAGTTTGAGAAATTCTAAACGTCATGAGTAATTATAGTATGTAAAGAAGAATGGATTATCTCTGGGATGAATCGTTAATTGTGTATCTTAGTTCTTCTTGTTGTTTTTTTATAGTTCTGAGAAGACACACTGATATCTTGTAAGTGGTGGAAGTTAGAGAAAAAGTGGAGGAAAAACGATTATGGAGATTGTAGTGGAGTCATGTCTGAAAAGCAAGGAAGACTTGTATGATTACTACTCCTCGTACTCTCAACTGCCTTATGTTGTGAATCCCCTCATGTGTTGTATTTGATATCTCGTAGAATGATAGCGGAATCGTGAGTCACTACTATTTTGGTTAAATCAAGTCAAGTCAAATGACTTGCTAGGTCAGTGAGGCAAGTCGCATAACTCACTGAATTGGTAATCAGACTGATCAGTGTCGAGTCTCACAAGTTTAGTAGTCATATATTAACTTTAAAATAGCATGGCATAATCTTGATGTACAAGTGTTAGCTTAGAAGTGACTTGGAATCAGTATGGAATACATTTGAAGCCAAGATTGTAAAGATATTCTTAAGCAAGAAGGTTATTAGATAATCATATGAAATTAGTATTGGAATTAGGCCAATATTGAAAAGAATGGGGTATTTCTAAGGGAAACATCTAGCAAAGCTAGCACTAGCTTTTTAGCGCAAATGGTAATATGCTAACTCTTTAGGCACAAAACCTAATGTGATAACATTTTAGAAGCAAGGCTAATGTGCTAGCTTTTAGCAAGCGCCAATTACGTTAGGTCTAGGAAGCTGGCACCAAGGACGCTTGTGCCAAAGACGCATTGCCAAGGCCACTTCGCCAAAGATGATGGTAGCTGGGAAGCTGCTAAGGACGCGCTAAGATGAGACGCTAGCTCAAGGAAGTTGTTAGGCCTAAGACACACTAGCAAAACACGTTATGCTCAAGGACGCTGCGCCAAAGACGTTAGCACCATAGATGTTTCCTCGAGGAGGCTTACGCCTAGGAAACTGCTGCTCGAGGATGTTGTTGGCCAAAACGCTAGTTAGCTGGAGCACTTGCTTGTTAGTCAAAGTTGTTTGAACCAATATGCTTAGGCTGGGGGGTCCCTTGTCCGAAGAAGTTAGCGCCTTTGGCGCTAGGGCTAGGTTGCTACTAGCAAAAAAATTAGCATTTTTAGCGAGAAGGCAAGGAGTTAGCGCCAATATGGTGCTAAGACAGGGGGTTAGTGCTAGCCTGGTGCTAATGCAAGAAGTAGCTAAGGTTAGCTTATTTTAGAGCCGCAATGCGTCTTTGAAGGCGTTGTTCCTTGTTTGTGGCACGTCCAAGAGGGATGGCGCATAATTCGCGGCTTGTCTTTAAGCTCATGACAGCAATTTGTGATGTGTTCTTTACGAACAAGGCGTTCAGCTAGAATGTATTTTAGGGATTAAGCATTATCTATTCCCAGAATATGCTTATAGCGGTAAATTAATGTTGTTTAAATAAGAATTTGAGTATCCACATTGCTCTAGGAATAGCACTAGAGAATACATTGGATACTGAGCAAGCTCTAGAAATAGCACTAAAGGAGACTCAAGTTGCTTTATAGTAGTTGGCAACCCATCTAGGAGCTTGAGACTCAACGTGTAGAGATTGTATGCTTAATTCTCTTGCGGAATATAAGTAGAACTTAATTCTCTTGCGGAATATAAGTAGAAATTCAGTATTTCATATTCTGATGTGAAGTCAGAAATATGTGCGCAAATATGCGCGGATACTTCTATGTTCTTACAACTAGGCAGAAGTGTGGTTTTACAATTCTGACCCTCGTCAAAAACCCACCATTTACAAAAATACATAGTCTAAACTAAACGAAAACATTAAATAAACACACAATTTAACCAAACAAAGAAGGACACATAAAAAGGGATGGTCTAAACATACAATACATAGTCTAAACTAAATGACAACATTAAAAAAATGCACAATTATAATTTTTAGAATAAGAATAACACGAAGAAACAAAAAAGTTGGACAATATAAAATTCATGTTAAGATTGATTGTGTGATCGGTCTCTCCAACTTCTCAGTTATCTCTGAATTTATTCCAGTGTTTGATTAAGTCATTAAGGCGTTGAACAACTAATGATCTCTGAAGTTCTTGTCTATGTTCTCTCGAAATTCACACGGGTGTTGTTGGACGGCGGGAGTCATAGTCATGTGGATATGTACTTGAAAGACGTTCATCCTCCACTATCATGTTATATAAAATAATACAAGTTTGTATGACATAAGAAAACACATGTGGATTCAACATCCTAGCAGTTTGTTTAACAATTGTGAATTACAGTTGCAGTACTCTAAAGGCTCGCTCGAATATCTTTCTGGCTTCCTCTTGCATCCTTGCAAAAATTTTCTTCTTTTGTGTATCGATTCGTTTTATGGTTTTCACAATAGTTGCAATCTCTGAATATATATGCCATCACCTAGATAATATCCCATATTATATTGATTTCCACTTATGACAAAGCTCACTGGTGCTCCTCTTCTTTTGACATGATCTCGAAAAATATAAGAACGATTTAACACATTAATATTATTATTGGATCCCGGCATCCTAATAAATGCATGCCAAAACCATAGGTCATACAACACCACTACCTCCAACGTAATACTCGGATCACCTTGATAACTGGTGTATGCCCCTGTGTACGCTGATATAACATCCTAGTTACTTATATATTAGTGGTTAGGCTTCCTTTAAACGAAATTTGTGTTTGGATAACACATGTAGCTTAGGTTAGGAAATAAATAACCCTAAGTTAAGTTATCCTAGGGGAGAAGTAAATAAACCTAGTTGTTCACTCGGTGAAAAAGAAAAGTTCCGTTGAGAGAAAACAAGAATTTAAGAAGAGGAGGAAAACGTTCGGCGAATCAGAGAGATTCTAGGATTTAATCTCAAGTCTAAGGAAAATTTATTCTTGGTTTATCATGTTTATTGATAATATTTTAAGTTTCAATCGTCACTTTTACTTGAAAACCTAACTTAGGTTACGAATCCTTGATCTAATTTTCGAATTAGGTTTTTCTGACACCTAAAACCTTGACTACTGTTTATACCATCGTTTGAAATCGAACCGTTAGATCTCAGTAACTTTTATATATGTTATACATTACAGTATGAGAAAACCCATGATTGGAGATGGATATGTAATAGAAACAACTAAGTTCAGGTGACTTTGCTACAGAATTCAGATATCTGGGCAGTGATAGAAACCCACGAAAGTAGAAGTTCTACTAGATGGAATGACTCTAATTTTGGATATGAATAACCCATTTTAATGATGTTTATTCTGTAAGAATTTCAAGAGAAACCGAGTTCGGGAAGTACCCCAATCAATAGACTTTTACATATGAACCGGTAGGAATTCAGTCTAAGGTGAGCATATAGAATCGGTTGTTATTTAATTTCTAACCGTTATAGTTCTATGAAATTTTAGAACAATGTATGTGATATGTTTATGAATGCGTGGTAAGAATATGGTCATGATCAGATTAATATACATGATATTTTTGATAGCAGCAATAGAGGTTGTAGTTTCCTTACTTATAGGATATATTGCTAAACTGATCTGTGTGGGGTTGACATATGAATTGTGTTGTATATATCCGCTTGAAGATTAATATGAGCTTAATTTTAATATAATTTGAGTGGTCTTGTATGTATTGAATTATTGTTAAGAGATAAATCCTTATTTTACGATTCGTTATGCGGAGATACTGATCCTTGTTTATATACTTGCTAAGAGGTCAGGTACGCAAATCTATCAAGCTTGTGAGTACTTATATGTATTGATATGTGTATGTTGAGATAAGGTATAATAATAGCTATTGCGCTTATGAGTACCGGTGTGGCCACAATAGCTATCATGCTTGTGAGCGCGCACCAGATAAGGGGTTGTGATGGAGTATTTATGCCGAGATCAGGGCCACAATAGCTTTAAGGCTTGCGAGCGCCGGTGGGCAGTAGTTGTGTTATCATGCCGAGTTCAGGACCACAATAGCTTTTAAGCTTGTGAGTCACGGTGGCAAATGCTGAGATCAGGGCCACGTTTATTTGTGTCGCGGTGGACAGTGGTTGTGTAATATTGAAAGATTTAAAAACTAGTTGGAAAATCTAATTAAGACATTAAAGTGAAAAACCTGTAAAATAAATGGTTCAGTAACGAAATTTGGAATACATTTAAAGAATTGCCAGAAAATGTAAGCAATGACTGAACAAAAAAATTGTAACTAAAGTGTTTTGAAGCAATTTAAGATATTAATTACATAAATTGGAAGCGTGTTTGAGTAAAGAATCTAAACTGAGATCCTCAAATAGTTGAGCGAATATAATTATCTTTTGATGCATTATCTCTTTGTGGTTTGTTTTTCCACTGCATACTATATTATTTTTGGAGATTTCATACTGGGCTGTTGTAGCTCACCCCTTTTTCCCTCTCTTCCTATAGAGTATGCAGAGACACTAACTAAAGAAAAGAAATTATAATTTATCTCGGGGACTTGGGCACCGGTATTTCAATAACAACGAAGTGTTTTACGAAAATTATTTAGCTAGTTTCAATTATGGATTGTAACCCATTTAATTTGTTATTTACTTTATTATATATTTGGGATTTTTCGTAGTTCTAAATTATTCTTATTCTGAGAAAGAAAAATTTGGACCTACGTCAGAGGCACCGCGGGATTATTGACTAGGTTCTAGTGTCAGAATTTGTGGGG
>JAJJMC010014301.1:3796824-3808280 GCA_023531435.1 Papaver californicum | reverse complement strand
AGTGGCTTGACATATTTTTGGTGAAGTAGGTAAAGAATTAGAAAAATTAAATTAGTAGAAATGAATAACAAAAAATTAGAGAAGGCGTGCGTTGAAAGTTTTGTTTCAATGTGAAAACAAATATATTGTAGGATTACTTAGATTCGATAGATCAAGTCATGCAAGAGTGGTCTAAATCAAAAAATGGTTTTTCTTGTCTGGCTTCTGTCGTAAAAGAGGAGAATGGGTTAGTCTTAATGAGGGAAACAAAAAAAATGTTAACATCAGAGCATAAGACTCTTATGGAGTGATTGTTTTGTATTACAGTATGTGAAGAGTTTCTATGTATAATCCAGAAAAGGTTTCTACGAAATCAGGGTTTTTTAGACTTGTACGTAAATTCTGTTTGTCTATCTTTTTTGATTTGTGAATAGGTTGGATGACCTATTTATAGTAATAGTTGTACACATTGGCCTCGTAGGAAGTGGAAGTCGTGAAGTAATTGAAGAGTTGAGATAGTGGAGAATGTCATAAAATTGTGCCCGTCTTGTCAGGGAAGACTGGACGGTTACATACCCACTACTTCTCTACTATGTCAACCGTTCGCATATCCTGTCATTTTCTCGTAATGGGTGTATTGGTACACCGCATGCCGTAGACCACCAGATCAAAACCCAAAAGTATATCCCCCCATTTATGACGTGTTTGTTGTCTCGTATAATTTTAGTAGAGATAAATACCACTTTTATGAAGTCACACGTAACTTAGTTAGTCAGTCAGTTTACTTGAGTCTTATCATGCCTGACTAGACATGACTGGTGAGTCTTGGTGAGCCTATCAAGACTAGCGAGACTTGATAAGTCTGATAAGACTGGTGAAACTTGCATCGCATAGGTAGACTAAAATAAAATATGTATTTATTTTGACCTTATGTCAAGTCTTTGAGAAGCTTAAATAAACAGTGAGAGCCCAGGCATGTCAATCAATATTGACATGCCTTAGTGAATGAATGATGCCAGACATTAGCATTGAGTGAGACAAGTATTGCGCCTCATGGCATCAATGTGAGGTGATAAGTAGTCACGAAGGAGTAAAAGAAAAATTGTATGGGTGTTGAATTGGTACAACATATGTGGTAGGTCACATATGTCCATCACATATGCTCGAACGCATGCGATATGATAAGTATGGGTGACACAAAATGCGGACCAATACAGGTGTGCACCTCGGCCAGACACGAAAGTTGGTCAGACACAAAAGGTTGGTCAAACATAAAAAGTTGGTCATACTTCTATCAAACGTTGACAGTCAACTTTTATATAGTAATCCACGCATATACAGCTGTGTAGGATAAGTTAACATATTAAGGCGCCTGTGACATGTCGCTTGTGGCAAGCCGTATTGTCATGAAGTTAGACTTACCACATAAGTCTTATCCCAAAATGTAAGTGGTCATCCTTATATGATATATCACGTAAAAACAGTCGCATATGACAAGCCATATATATTAAAAATAATTACAGGCTTGTCGTAAATTCTAAATCATTTTATGTAAAATAAGACTATAAATTAAGTCTTTCATAATTACATGATTAAACTATCTGTTGATGGTGAATTTTTGATAAGGGAGAAAATTATAATATCGCCTCTGCTCAGTTGCAGAGAATATATATAAACGTTCTGACCCGGAATCAGAATTATGGGTATGTACTTATGTCTTATATTCTGCAAGAGAATTGGGAATGCGTATTCATCTCATGGTTACATTAATCCTGCAGCTCTTTTATATGTGTATCCGCCCGCAAAATTTCAGAGCTTACCCGGCTAAACCCTTGTTATTTCATGTGTGTCCATGTAAACCATCTACATTAATCAAAACACGCTGACTATGCAAAATTATGAGCATTTGGAGTGAGCTTTTACGCCATCACTGAATGAAGACGCTAAATTAGATGCATACCATCTAAATACAGAGTCGTATCAAACATCATCTCAAGCCGCAACCTTCCACAGCTGAATCCCTTGAATATGATTTGTATGCACTATATAAAAGCCAAGCATAATACCAACACTAAATCTCATGCGATTAAGAATTACAAAGCAGGTTATGGTCATGGATACGACGATGGAAAGTGTTAGCGCTAGCAGTGCATAGGCTATGGCCAAGGCACTAGCAAGCGCCAAAACTAGCCACGCATAGGCCATGAACACGACACTGGTAAGTGCCAACGCTAGCATCGCATAGGCCATGGCCATGGCACTGGCAAGCGCATAGGCCATGGCCACGCTGCTAGCGCTAGTTCCATCACCTTGCTAGCACTAGCAGGCCAGCGCTAGCGCCAGCACCATTGCCTCGTTAACGTGCTTTAGCACTACTGCTAGCAGTATTCAAGCCATTATAAATAGCACCTATGTGCGCTGCTACCACAACTTGTATATTGCTAGCATGCCACAAATATGCCAATATCGTGCTGCATTTGCATAAACTTATTGGTAATATTATCTTACGACAAACTCCCAAATTACTCATGTGCCTTGAGTCCATGACTCCACTAACTCTTACGAGAAATCAAAACATGTTACATGGGGGGATTCTTCATGGGGTATTGGTCTGGTGGTTTATAACAACATGCGGTGTGGTAACACCCCATGATGGAAAAGTTACAAGTAGCGGTGACGGTTATTGAAGTTAAAGAGATGATGGAGTAATGACTTTGATGTTGCCAGAAACTTCCCAAGCATAGCGGTCATGGATATACCATTATCTCCACAATCTCCATCTCTCCATTCCTTCAATACATCCTTATTTACGAGGAAAGCAGTATGTATCCCTGACTACTATAAATAGGCTACTTAACCTATTCAAAAAGACAGAACAAGCTTATCATTCTCACAAGCTCTATTATTCTCCATAGTTCAACACCTTTACACACAATTCATCACCACTGTTTTCCTTAACTTTCTCTGCTTCCCTCCCCTAAGATCAAGCCATCTTCTTTCTTTGTAACCGAAGCAAAACGTGAACAACCATGTTCTTGATTTGGACTCGCTTTGTACGATTTTGATCCTCGAACCTATAGAAAGTACTTCTACAGAACATTATTTACTTTAGAACTAAATTTTAGGTACAAACACTATCGTTTATGTCATTATAATAATATGGCATATAATAGGCCACATAAAATAGGCTACAACCATAATTTTTAATGATAGTTGGCCGAATTCCACGTGAAAGTTGGCCATTGTCCATGTAAATTAATGACGGTATTTACGGTTTTGGGTTGGCCAACTTGGCCAGCCAGAAAACATGACATTAACGATGTTTTTACGGTTTTGGGATAGCCAACTTGGCCAGCCAAGAAAAAGAGTTGTCTGGCCAAGTTGGACGGCTAAGCTTGGTTGGAAAAGAGAAATTTTGGCCGTCCAAGTGAGGAGGACAACATTCATCAAGAAAAGTCAGTCGTTTATGGCTAAAGTTTTGGTTTTTTGGGTACTTCTCCAATTATTGATATTTGGACGTGACTTTCCTGGGAGATGCATACTCTAAGCTCATCCAACACTAGGGATTGATCAATTAGAGCTTTAACTTTGTAGTTGGCGCGACTTTTACCTAGTATATAGACACATGTGCGATATTTCAACCTGGTGCATTTATGTGCGACTTGTGACGTGATTTTGTATAATCTTGGTCATGCATTATAGTTAATCAATATCATTAAGGAGAGTATAAACATTGATATAAGATCATTTTTAGGAATTCAGTTGTAGAATATAGCACTAGAAAAGATTCTAGTTGCTCTATACTAGTGGGCAATCCATCTATGAGCCTGAGATTTATTCTATAAAAATTAGAAAGTATCTGGGAATATTGCAACAAGCACCCGAAATATCCTGAAAGTTTTACTCGTAAGTAAATACTGAATTATACAGTAACAATGTATGTCTATTTATTTATTTATTTGAGTTCGACTGGGTGAAGCACATACACAGTTATACATATACATAGTGTCATAGGCATGAGTACCTATTAGCATATATTTTTACTCTCTTGCGGAATGAAAAATATACAAGTCTATTTTTCTTCTACGAGACAGAAATATATACAGAATTCTATATTTCTGGTACGGGACAGAAATATATATTGCCTAATGTCAAAAAACAACCATCAGGAAGTTTGAAAGGGGAGAATCTATAATTCAAAATACAGTTGTTTTATGGATGTTAGTGGGATATAGTTGTTGAGCGTCCAAGTCTTAGACGCCGATTAGTCAAGCCTTGAACGCTCGGCCAAGCTTTGACCGTTTAGTTAAAACTTAGATGATATTCCCATGGTGAAACTTGGGCTTTGCCCCTCCACCTGGACTTTCTGTAAATTTCACGACTTAGTAGTCGCCCTATAGAATATATTTTTTGAGTAGCCTTCCCTTTTTGAGGGGATCATGATGTGCTTAGGCCATTCGTCTTACAAAGCTAAGGGGTGTCCTAATTAGAGGAAATGACTAAGTTACCTTTTATTTAAATTAACCTAATCTAATAACCACCTAAACCTAATTATATTTATAAATTTAATTCTAAATCTAATTTATAAACAAACAAACAAACAAAAAAATTCTAACCTAACCTAGCAGAATTTTGTTTTGAACTTTCTTCTTCTTTTCTTCTTCTTTTTCCCTCTTCATCTTCCATAACCGTTCCATAAACGATTAATCGTCGCTTCATAAATGAATTTCATTGTCGATTAATCTCGTTTATAAATTGGTCACATTAAACGTTATAATAGAGATCTAGTACCAAATCCGGGGATTCCAGGCACTTCAAATAAAGCAAATCAAGTAAATACCCCACAAGTTAAAGAACAAATTGCATTAGAAGTTGAAGCCGAAATCAAGACTTTAGCGAGAGAACCAAATATGATTGTTCCAATACGTACATTAGAAAGTAATTTTCGACAAACCCCTTAACTTTTATACATTTTTTATTGATAAATCGAGCATTGATCATCAAAATAAGAATTTAAAAGGTTGTTCCATAGTGATGTTCATCTAGGAGATTTCTTAAAAAACCCTAGACGAGCCATCCGAAGTTCACATTAAGGAAAAACGCGAAGTACAGTTCGGCTAGGAAGAAATAATTTTAACTCGATAATAGGTTTGTCCTAGACGAATTTTCAAATCGAAAACAATACATTGATTTTGTCTAAGTTCCAATTTTGTTTTGATAACCGAACATTTCTTAGTGTCTCGTATTTTATATCTCACTTAACCAAACTTTAAGCATTTTGACCGAATTTTATGAAAACTTAGCCGAATATAATGGTTTCCTGGCCAAACTTAGTTAATTTACTTTTGGTTATTTTTAGGGGCATGTCGGAAGGTAAGGAAGTTATAGTGGCAGATACTAGAACTCCAACCCCTCGCCACAGTAAACACGTAGGGGAAGGTAAACATGGAACAAAAATTACTAAGAAAGAGGGTCGTTACCTGGAGTTGTAATCTGTAAAGTGAACCATGAGATAGAGAAAGAAGTTGAAGAAGAATAAGAAAGGGAACAAGAATAACAACAACAAACTATTGTTATTGTTGTTAATCCATATCATCATTTTTCGAAAGATATTATCCAGAGACGATAACCATGCATGTCCCATTTGGAGAAATGGGTATCACTCCTGATGACGTGTCTAGGATCACGGGCTTTAGAATGGATGAGAAATGTGTTCAAGAAAGCTATGTTGACCCCATAAGTTTTAAAAATCTTAAAGTATTGGCTGAAAAGAATCTAAGGTGGGAAAAATAGAAGACACGGTTGGAGTTCAGACGTGATGTTAAAGAGACGGAACCGGGTATGGAACATATGACCCATGATGAAATAAGAAAAGAATTGAAGAAGTTGAGGCAGTTCAAGTTAGTGGTTTTGAGTAGAGAAATGAGAGTTGGTGATGGAAGAGGATATGATTAAGAACCATGTGACCGCTTACTTGTTGTATCATCTAGGCATCCTTATCTTCCCCGACACTTATAGTTATAGAAATAAGGTAGACGCCAATTATCTCCAACTTTTGGAAGACCTTGATGCGGTCAATGAATACTCTTGCGGAACTGCGGTGCTTGTATTCCTTCAATACCAACTTAGGAAATATTTTAGGATTAATGCTTCACAATTCGGAGGCTACTACACTCTCTTTAAGGTAACCTTCGACATACCCATCAATTTTGTATAAGGTTTTAGTAACAAAATTTCCAATACACGTGTGAACTAGCCTAACTTTAGTGTTCTTTAGCCGAACCTTTTAATCTTAATGAAATATAGTTAACACATCAATGTTCGGTTGAGAATAAACAATTTTATCTAGTCAAAAAAAAATTGTGTTAGCTGAACATATACTCTTTAGCCGAATATTTTACTTTTCACAAATCATGGTTAACAGAGAAATGTTCGGGTAAGAAAAAAAAAATATTTAGTTTGCTTTAGCCGAACATTTTACTTTTTAAAAATCATGGTTAACAGAGCAATGTTCGGTTGAGAACAAAAAATATGGGTAGACGAATATTTTGGTTGTTTTAGCCGAACATATACTTTTTAGCCGAACATTTTACTTTTCACAAATCGTGGTTAACAGAGCAATGTTCGGTTGAGAAAAATAAATTCTTTATAGCTGAAATTTTTCGATGTTAGCCAAACATTTATTTTGTATACGAACTTTATATGTCATGAATAAATTTTGAACTACATAGTAATGTTCGGCGGAGAATTGAGCTTGTTCTCATATATGTGCTAGCCGAAGTTTTCTTAATCTTGTTTTTTTTTAAATCTTGTTCTCATAAATGTGGGCGTAAGACCACTTCCCTCAATTGAACTTGGCTTCAACAAAGGAAGGTTGGGTTTATGGGCAGCCGGCCGTAAAAAAATACTTTTTCAAGCATACGCAAAAGAAGCCTAAAGAGAATCCATTGTAACAAAAGAAGTCTAAAGTTGAGGGAGGACTTGGATAATTTGAATGTCAACAAGTTAACTTTCACCCCTACTCTTCTAAATCAGATGAAGACGAGTTGCAGGAGTTTTAACATGTCTCGGGTTACTACGGACCATTGTTTTATCTTGTGGTTACTCAATCTACAATCCTCGAAGAGTATTAAGCCAACTTTGTTGTTTAAAGAATATACCAATTGTGATTAATAAAAAAATTAGTTTGGTGGTTAAGGGAACAAAGAACGCCGAGAATTTTTTTAAGCCCAAATATAACCCAACTCCAATGGTAGATCACTGGAACCAAATGAAAAACTACCTTATTGAGGCTAGTGAGTGTATACCTTTGGAGTGTAACCTAATTTCCACTGGAAAAGGATACGTGGAATAGTATCTAGGTATTACTCATCCAGTTGTAATAAATAGAGAAAGTCAAGCTCATACTGATAAGGCGAACGGGACGGCGAAGAAGATAGAAGCGAAGAATAAGAGAGTTGAAACCGAGAAGATGCCTACTTATGGCGAAGGTGTAGGGAAGTAATTTTATAGTGTTATAAAATATTTTATTTTCATTGTCCTTTTCAAGTTGTTATAAAGTATGAAATAAAATAACTTATTTTAAAGTCTGGTTTTAAATAGGTTAAGGCGGGTAAGAAGCTCTTAAAGAAAATGATGACTAAAATTCGCGTTGAAGAGTCAATGTCGAAGAAGAAGAAATCGTCATTTACAACCAGTGGAATAAAGTACTATGGCAAAATGATGTGGAACCAATCAAGAACAAGGCGGTCAAGAGAAGTCGACAACCAGGCGAAGGTTCAAGTGGAGATGATACTATTAAGAGAGAACCAACTGGAGATGAGACCCATACTGACGAGGAAGTAAAAGAAAAAGCTCGTGCTCCAAGACGTGGTAAAAGACTTCATCACAGTGGTCGTTGTGAATGAGTGCTTGAAACACAAATCCCACTTAGTGATTGGTAGGATTTCGGAATACCCTATTTATAATAACCGCAATCGCACAGTGTCTACAATGCAGACAACGGCAAGTATGGTCGAACCCACATGGAGTGGGGATAATACTATAATCAATATTCTTAATAAACTAATCAGAAGCAATATTTTCAAATTTTTAGAATTATGAATGAAATAATAAAACAAACTAAGCTAATAAAACAACTAAGCAGAGAGACTTGGTAAAAAGGGTTTTTAGTATCCACCACTATTTTATTTAATTACTGAAGTGAAACATAACTCCTGAATATTCATCTATTGTTCGTTCTATCAACATCACCTATTATATATATTTGAGTCGCAAATATCACTAGACGCCCTAAGCATGGCGCATCAAAAACTCTAAGTCTCGGTATACATCATCAAATTGTGTTAGCGAAAAAATTATATGAAACTAATTATAGGTTCACAAATAATACCTGGTTATTCTAAGCATACCCCATTAAAGGATTTAACCCAAGCAAGACAAATATATTTGCAATCCTATTAATTATGCGCAAAGGTAATTGTATTGTACAGAACCGGTGAAGCAACAACTAATTTTATCATTAAATCAATAAACAAAATCATGAAACTAATCTATTCAAATTATAATAGTCTGTACCAAATAATTCAATTCAAAATAGCCTATTAGTCAAAGTGGTTTCAAACATAAAACCCTAGCTACAAATTAATTAGCAAGACATGGTAATGGGTTTCTCAAAACCCATAAAAAGAATTAACAAAAGTAGAGACTAGAGAGATTAAACCCTTTTTGTCTTGATCTGCAATTCCTGGTCGTTAATACCTCTTCCTGATGTTTTCTCCCAAAAACTCAACCTTCTCTCCGTTCAATCAAAAGCATTTGTCCTTCATTGCCTTCTCCAATCAGAGAAAACGTCTCACTCTCCCATGATGCCTACCTACTTCTTCTCCACTGCCGCTCTCTCTCCTTCTAGCCTTCTTTCCCTCTGACCCTTTCTCCCCTAGGTTCTCTTTCTCTCCTCTCTCTCCGTTTCCCAAAAACTGAGCAGAGCTTCCCCAATCTGAACTCTCCTTTTACGGTGTCACCCAGCAGAGAACCTCTCCCCCTCACTTTTTCTTTCTCTTGGCTTTTATGTCTCACTCACGCCTCCATCTCTTCTTCTGACGTCACCAATGCAACGGACCCACCTTACTATCTGACCAACCCCCTTCCCTTATTCCGTTTAAAATGAACAACAACTCATATTGCTCTGTCCACGTCACATTCAATCTCCTCTTTTATTCACGTGCTAGTCCCCACTTTTCCTGTCTTTAACTTTGTTTTTCTGCCAGACATTTTGCTCAAAAGATCACCAGCCTACTACTCTTTATGAGACACACTTTTCTCACACATCTACCCACTTCTTCACCTCTTAACAACCTTTATACTTTCCAAGTGTACCTACTTATTGCCACCTCCTCCTTGTTTTCTAGGAGGGAATCAAACTCCCCACCGACCACTACACACTCTAAATCAGCTAACTTCTGCAGGTTCGTATGATGATATGGGTTGGGGGGACACTACCAAAACAATTGGACCATCACCAGGAGCTAAAAATGGTTGGCATTAACATGAAATTCCTGACCCTGTTTCCGATATACCACTGTGATCACGACCTTTTAACCGTGTGTAGTTCCTATTTGGATTTTATGTGTACCACCTATAAATAGAATTAAAAATATATTATAAACACAAATCAAGTACTACCAAATATAAATTAAGCGGTAATTATGTATAAATTATACCCGTATCAAATACCCCCAAACCTATATTTTGCTAGTCCTCGAGCAAAACTAACCTAAAATAAGTCTAATAAAAATAATGAAATCCTAAATCACTTTTGCAGGAATCGCGAATACGTTTAGCATATGTAATAAGCCTTTAAACCCCTAAGTGGCCTTAGCGGACGAGTTTTGTCTCGTGAGGGTTTACAAGAGGTATACCCACAAAACCTTTACTCCAAATTCTAGCTACCTGTGAACGATTGAGGATAGACACTAAACAAGCTATTAATTGGCTACAAAATTCTTTGGCTATAAGAATCATTACCCTGTATGAATCCAATTGTTGTACACGAGTTTGCACTCAGTGTACTAAAATTCATATAAAAATGCAAAACTCTACTCAAATAATCATTGAACATCCAAACACAAGGATAGATTAGAAGATGGATATAGAAGTGATGAATGGTGCATATGTTGACTAAGGTAAACGGTGTTTCCCAAAATATTAGTATAAAGTCCGGTTCGGATGTTCCTGTTTTTTTATTATTATTATTTATATAGATAATTTTTTATTTTTTTTAATGATTAGATCTTTTGAATATAAGAGCATGCTCCTTTTCAGCAGATTACATGATAGTTCCCATGGATCTGCATTCCATGCTTGCTTAGGCGACGGAGACAGGGAGAACACACACATATTGCTGTCAAAGTGTTTTTTTTTTACAAAATTAGAATTCTAATTCATCCAAGCTACGACCTTATGGAAATACTAGGGCCCCACCAAATCACTTACAGAAACATAAAATTGCAAAAATAAAAACAGAAAGTGATATGGTTTTGATGATTCCGAGATATGCTTGTTCAATGATTATCATGTTATCTCTTACACATGAGTGCTTCCAGATATGAATAGACCATTTAGCTAGGCACACCAATTCCTATAGATAAAAGATATGTTTCCATCTACCTAGAATGGTTAGTGTCGTCCTGAATAGTTCACAATTTTCTAAATTTTGGAGTTCCTTATTGGCATCAATTTTCGGAAACTCTACCCTCAAACCTAAACCTAACATTGTCCTCAATGTTTCAAACTGTGCAACCTAGAATGATATGCAATATATATAAATAGGAGATACAAATTAAATAAAAAAAGGATTGAAAGATTTCACCTGATTGATACAAGAAAAACAATATTCCCTGTATCACCATCAAACGATAGTAATAACAAAGAACACTGAAGAAAATAAAATTAAAAACAAAAAGACTAAAGAAAACGTAAGAAAAACAAACATAAAATAACAACCTACCTACTGGAATGTACAAAAAGGATCCCCATATCTAACAACCTGAAAATTTGGGGATCAACCCAAAATAAAGTATTTACAAATGACAACTTCGCATTTATATTATGACAATATGGAGACAGTGAAACTATCAAAAACAAAGGATTACCCCCAAACCAAGTTCTTGCTACACATGGAAGTGCTTAAAAATAAATAAATGGGGATACTACTAGGATTGGAAAAGTATCAATTGGTTCATGCACGGTGTCAGGAACATGCAAATCCTCTGGGTAGTTGGATGCAAAGTAATCCAACAGAACTTTAGAAGCACACAATTCGAACCCTAGATTAGGTAACTTTTGAAAGTCCGGGATTATAGGAACAACCTGTGAGTCGGGTAAATGATCTTGTGGGATAGATTCATCTATGGAATTAGGAAAATCATCCATACTATCATTGTATCATCTATACATTCTGTTTGGAATTGAGAGTT
>JAJJMC010014301.1:3763589-3796424 GCA_023531435.1 Papaver californicum | reverse complement strand
CTCTTCTTCTGACGTCACCAATGCAACGGACCCACCTTACTATCTGATTAATCTCTTTCCCTTATTCCGTTTAAAATGAACAACAACTCATATTGCTTTGTCCACATCACCTTAAATCTCCTCTTTTATTCACGTGCTAGTCCCCACTTTCCCTGTCTTTTACTTTGTTTTTCTCAAAAGATCACCAGCTTACTACTCTTTGTGAGACGCACTTTTCTCACAAATCTACCCACTTCTTCACCTCTTAACAGCCTTTGCACTTTCCAAGTGCACCTACTTCTTTCCACCTCGTCCTTTTTTTCTAGGAGGGAATCAAACTCCCCACCGACCACTACACACTCTAAATCAACTAACTTCTTCAGGTTCGTATAATGAGATGGGTTGGGGGGCCACTACCAAAATAATTGGACCATCACCAGGAGCTAAAAATGGTTGTGCATTAACATGGAATTCCTGACCCTGTTTCCGATATACCACTGTGATCACGACCTTTTAACCGTGTGTAGTTCCTCATTTGGATTTTATGTGTACCACCTATAAATAGAATCAAAAATATATTATAAACAAAAATCAAGTACTAGAAAATATAAATTAAGCGGTAATTATGTATAAATTATGCCCGTATCAAATACCCCCAAACCAATATTTTGCTAGTCCTCGAGCAAAACTAACCTAAAATAAGTCTAATAAAAATAATGAAATCCTAACTCACTTTCGCAGGAATCATGATTACATTTAACATATGTAATAAGCCTTTAAACCCCTAAGTGGCCTTAGCGGACGAGTTTTGTCTCATAAGGGTTTACAAGAGGTATACCCACAAAACCTTTACTCCGAATTCTAGCAACTTGTGAACGATTGAGGATAGACACTAAACAAGCTATTTAGTTGGCATACTAAATTCTTTGGCTATATGAATCATTACCCTGTATGAATCCAATTGTTGTACACGAGTTTGCACTCAGCGTACTAAAATTCATATAAGAATGCAAAACTATACTCAAATAATCAATGAACATATAAAACTGGATAAACCTTCACATTGCTCAAAATTAATAAAATCCAAACACAAGGATAGATTAGAAGATGGATATAGAAGTGATGAATGGTGCATCTGTTGACTAAGGTGAGCGGTGTTTCCCATATTTGTCTGAAGGTCGCCACCAAGACTTTAATTGGTCATGCTACCAAAGTTTAATATTTTATTTTCTTCATTTCGCTATTCAAAGCATTTTTGACATAGTAAGACGAAACTAAATATTCTAAAATTATTGCTGACATTAGCATTTTATTCTAATTGATGCTCATACGAATTCCTGTCAATGCTTGACATATCAAACATTGTAAAATGTATATATATATATATATATATATATGTTGGTTTCTGATCGATCTAGCAATCTCATTAGACATGTGCTTACCAATTCAACAAGATCATCCGAGTATCATAGCTGCCTCAGCTGATATTAATATATGCCACAACTGCCAATGTCAATACCAATTAGACTATCAACATCTATGGTATATTAAGCACCACTGCTTGTCTCAGCATACATTTTATTCACCCACGAATGAGTCAACATGCCTGGCACACCACTGAGAAGTATGCTAGACTCATCAATGTGCTAAGACTAACATCAGTTTAGCTAATCCAATTGACCAAATAAATACACGCCTATAAAATAGACTTAACCATGCTCGAGATATCAATTATGTCACATGGGGGATATTCACTAGGGCTTCGGTCTGGAAGCATACAACACGTGCGATGTGGCAATGCACCCACGATAAGAAAAAAAATAAGTCGTGTCGGCAGTTGAAGGAGTAAATAAAACATTAGTTTTAAAACCACCAAGTCTCCTTAACAAAGAGAAACTGATTTGACTATGATTTACACTTCTCTACTCTTCCACTTCTTTGGCAACTGCCACCACTTACAAGATCAATGTGTTAACTTCTACTACTATAAATAGATCTCTAACATATTGAAAAGAACATAACAACCATCTTAAAGGCATCCTAAAAAACTCATACTTACGCAAGATAATTTGACTTTCATCTTCATAGCAGTTCAACACATCCCATCACTGGCATTCAATTCTATTGATCTCAATACCTTCTCTGCTTTCCTCCCTACACATCGACCATTTTCCTTCATTTGTGACCGAAACAAAATTGGAACGACCATTTCTTGATTTAGGTCAATTTTGTACAGATTGATCTCTCAAATATTAAAGTACCTATATACTATATTTGTTGGATTTATACGATTTGCTCTCACTAGCATCAGCTTACTCCATCATTTTCCCTTTTTTACCCTTTAATTCGTTTTTATCCACAAACAAGGACGTACAAAGAAACATTTGTGCTAATGAGAACACTTTTTATATTGCATTCATATATGGGACTTCATTGTCAGTCATTATAACCCCGGGAATATCATTACCTTGGAAAATTGTCTTCACTTGTTGCACTGCCCAAATGTAACTTGGTTCCTTCTCGGGGTTTTTGTTATACACATAACCCTTCTTCTTGTGACTTTCGAGCTTACGACTTCTCTCAAAAACTATTTCAAAGCGGATTTTATTAGCATTTAAAACGAATACACACATATCCGGTTGTGCATGTTTTCTAGCCTAATATTTTGCTTTATCGGAATTTTTCCATGGCTACATGGAGTAAAATATAAAGTTAGAAAACTTGACAATTTTCTTCGAGATATTTAAGTAAAATTAAATTGGTAACCTACCAAGTCATTCGTAAAATGATAGGATATATCTTCGTACATAATATCAACTGGATAAGGTTGATCATCCATCGGTACAGGTTTCCATTGGATCCATAAAATATACCATGATGTAAATTGCGACAAAAATACTACCAGGTTCGGCTAGGTCGATATATTTTTACCCATCTGAACATGAAAAGTTCGGCTAGGAACTTTTATACTTTACCATGCCAAAAATTCTTCTGGACGCTAACAAATAAAATTCGGCAAGGTCAAAAATGTACCCTGCTAGACGAACCAAGTACATCAATTTTTCCCTCTAATTTATAACTTAGAGTTTGGCTAGGAATATGTTGGACTCGAACTAGCCGAACATTACTCTGCTGGTTCACCCAAAATATAACTTCGGATAAGAGTATTTGAGTTAGGTAGCCTAACTTAGTCCAAAACTCCACTAAGCTAAGTTCGACTACCCGTTCTTCAATTTTCCTAGCCAAACTTATATCGAGTTAACCGATTCTCAGCTATGAAAGTTTTCATTTGCACCAAATTTTAGGCAATTCAAGCAACAAAAATACATTAACAAGTATATCTGAGTATCTCAAACATTATAATCTTCATTTTCTTCGTTTTGATCCTCGTATGACTTGTAAATTAAAACCATCATTTTGAGATTGAGATTTAGTTTGGAAGAATACATTCACCATCTAACAAACCACTCATTACTGGATCGTTGTGAAGATTAACAAATATTTTGTTTACTCTACGAGTTAAAGGATCGAATTCCTCGGAGTTGTCACTAGAATCACTATTTTTGAATTCAAGAATCGAATTCCTCGTAGTTTCTCTCCTTCTTCTTCTCTCTCAATAATTCTAATTTTAAAACTAACGTTAACTCAAATCTATTATCTAACTCACTAATTTAATTTAATCAAAAACTAACAATCAATTAATTTAACTAATTAAAGAAAGACATTTTGGTCATTAACTAAAATATATGGATAAAGAATTTTTAAGTTTTACTTCACAACTAGTTTTTAACCTGTGCTAAGCACCGGGGATGATAGAAGTTTTTACACCGTTGGTTCATGTCTACTGAGGTAGGGCTTCGCCCCCCACCCGCCCTAATGATATTTCTAATAATCCATCATAATAAGATACTATCCAACAAATTAACTTTACAATAAAAATTATGTAATTAAAATTTTCAAATAATCAAAGTTATAACATTATTATAATCTAAAGATCTCACATGGGTTTGAAAACTAATTTCACGCAATCTAAGAAAGCAACGATCAATTCTAAAAAAATAGAATTAGATAATCTCAAAAATAAAATTGTTTAACTTTCAAATTCTAAATATTAAACTTGATTAAAATCTCATAGACTAAAGATAAATATTTAGTCAAAATTGATTATACAACACAAAAACCAAAACCCCAAATATAAATCTGCCTAATGAAATAGAATGATTACCTTAAAATAGCGTCTAAGAGAAATAAACTCTTTATCGGAGATTTAAATGAGGACCCAAATCCTAATTTCTTTTACTGCTCTACTGGTGTTGTTCGAAGGTTGGGGCTTGGAAATAGAGAAGAGTAAGTAAGAACATAATACGTAATCTAACAGAGACGAAGAAAATCAAATAGGAAAAGAAAAAAGAGAAGAAGTTAGAAAAAAGCAATGATGTAAATAAAAAAAAACAGAAAAAAAAAAGTTGAAGAAAGTAAGATAAAATTTACCAGGTATGTGCTGTGAGAAATTTAGAGTTATAAATGGAGAGATGCGACAAGATGAGAGAAAATGTGGTGCAGCAGCTGCAGCTTATAAGAAGAAATGCGGCATACCACTACGGAAAAACGTATGTTAAGAGACAAATCCAAGGACTTCAAAAGTTAACTCTAAATTGATTCTAGTATATATATAGATATGAAACAAATCTCTCGTAAATTTTTCACCACAATTTAAAAACATTAGAATTCTTATTATAGATATCAACTAAGGTATCACCCAGGACTTCGGCCTGGGCTCAACTGTTCGTACGTCTTCGATGCAGTAGATTTTAAGATTTAGCTGTGCTTTCGGCATATATCTATCACCTTTTCTGGGATATTCAAAATACTAAGGATCTTTGACATGTAGGTTCGTGGGATGTACAATAATGCAGAATCTTGACGAATTTTTGGTGTGCTAATTTTCATCATACTTCAGCATAAGAACAGTTAGAAAATGAAGTGTAATGCAAATGTGTTAATGGTGTTGAAGTGGCAGTAGGAAATTAGTAGTATTGTGGTGGTACAACGCTTAATAAGTGTGAAATTAGTAGTATTGTGGTGGTACAACGCCTAATAAGTGTGGCCCAGCACTTAGAAATCCAAGAAAGGAGTACTTAACAAATGACCCTTGTGATCAAAAGGAGCTGTGAACGGGTCTAAAGCTAAAAAAAGATTGAATGACATAAGTTGTCGAAATAGTTGAAGTCAAATAAAATTCATAAACACAAATGAAACCGAATATAATTTTTTAAGGATAAACCACATTGTGACCCTGCCCTCGTTTTAGATGCAAACATCACCTGCTCTAATTGGCCTTTTAGTAATCATTGTGTTTATGCTATTCTGAGTCCACCAAGTCACCAAGTCGACCGTTATTCGGATCAACAGACATGAGAAAGATGGCGGTGGAACATGGTAACAACAAAGGTGTCAACTGTTTATCACAACGACACAGGGAAAAAGAACATTGCGTTAATAACCAAAATAAGATACGATGTGGCAAAAACAAATAAAAGCTGACAACAATATGAATGGAAAATTAACAACAAAAAGGATGGAAAAGTATGAAATCTCAGGGTAATAGGCTTGAATCTTCTTTGTTCTGGCTATCTTTCTTTTTTTTCATTGCCATTATTTCAGATCTCCACCATCTTCCAGCTAAACCTTCGCTTTTTGCTGACCCTCTACATCTATCTCTTTTATAAAGTAATTTTCTCAGCATCAAGCACTGTTATCATTCATCAGCATCAAGCACACCTCAGTAAAATTCAAATACGCTCAAGATCCAAAACTGGTTGTTTTTCTGCAACGTTCAAATTTAGGACATGAATTAACCTTTCCCCGACATTATCCACCCACGTATAGGTGATTTGGAGGTCCCATGATTGAACTCCAATTCTGGCATAGGTGATTTGGAGGTCCCATAATTGAACTCCAACTTCTGGACCTGCGATCACCAGTAGTTGGCAATGAGGCAAGCATTGTGGTATTGAAAATGTTCCCTGCACAGAGGAAGTGGATATTAATAGCTATTCTTTTTGTATCCACAATTAACCATTCAATAAAGCTTATCATTTCTCAATGAACTCAAGTTAGTAAACAAACTATCGCCCATAAATATACTAACCGTATCATTTTCATGAAGACTATAGCCAACCTTGCTCAAATTCAAGACTGATTAGAAATGATAAGCTTACTTACTGCAGTGTATACAGAATTACCTGTTGTTGGAGGACCAAAAGTTTAAATCAAACTCAAGTGACCTACATTTTAATAAAAACAGGCAGTTATTATAAGAATAACATAAAAATAGTGCAGCCGTGAATAAACACTACTCCAGAGTCTCTATCAGAACAGACTCTATGAATGTCTATAACCTTCTCTTGAATGAGTCATCCAAGGCTCCGTGGTACTGTCATCACGTTTGGGAGTCGATTAAACGCCTCAGGACCAGGTTCTCTACGTGTTCTATCCATCACCTTCAGAGAAGCCAATAAAGCAGCCGACGGGATTGCTAGCTTGCAACCAATTGGAGAGTATGAGGTTGTTGACCCAAGCTCCTTTGCCGAAGACTTAAAGAAAACCGTATCTGAAGATGCCGCCGGGATAGTTTACTTTCGCAAATGTAGCAACAGCGTAGGGCCTAATGGTTGATCCCTGTAGCTGAGCCCTCCCTGTATGGGCTTTTTCTTTTTTCCTTTTTCTTTGTTCCTGGTCTTGTTGGTTGGGATTTCCTTTAACCCCTCTCTTTTTTCAAAAAAAAAAAAAAAAAAAAAAATAGATTATTATCTAAAAGTAAAGCAGTCATTTATAAGTTTACAGAACTCAAATCAAGAAAATATACAAAACAAACTAAGAAACTAATTCAATAAAAATTATCCGACGAACAAAATATTAAAAGAATAAATATTAAGCACACATTTATAAGTGTTGGAGAAAATGGGCTTAATTGTTTGTTTTTTTGGGTTCGGATTAATTGGAACTTAGGATTAAGAAGTCACTAAGTAAACTAGCTCATTTTTACTATTTGTGAATGAACCTTTAGTCCCACATAGGAGAAACTAAAGATGTTACCTCTCTATATTACTTAGAAATTTGCATCTAAGGGAGGCCCCTTAGGGGATAACACACTTTTGTGTATGGGAGAGAACTTAGGATATGGTCTAGTTGGTGCAACCACACATTTCGCACATGCGCGGTGCTTCGCACCGAAGCACGCACGCCGCCGCAGTCCGTCTGGTCGGGCGGGCGGGCGGGCCAGGTTCGAGTGTGGGTCAACCAAGAGTTATGGAAAGGTAGACAACCTTCTTATGCATGTTTTAAAGTGTGGTGGTGTTTGTCTAAGGTTTTCATTCCTCCCCCTAAGAGAACCAAGATATGACCCAAAACTGTTGATTGTATCTTTATAGGGTATCCTGAGCATACTACTGCATATAGATTTATGGTTGTAATTTCTGAAATTGGTGTGAATACTATTATGGAATCTAGGGATGCTGTGTTTTTTGAAAGTGTTATTACATTGAAATTTGATTCTCGCATGATATGTGTTGATCCCCTAGATATCCCTTCGACCAGTCAGACATTACTTTTAGAGGAAGATGAAGTTGAATTTGAGCCTAGAAGAGGTAAAAGACTTAGAACTCAAAAATCTTTTGGACCATACTTCATAACATGCTTAGCTGAGACTGATCCACAGACTTATAGAGAAGCCATGACTTCTTTTAAAGCTCCATGGTGGAAAGAATCTACCATTAGTGAAATGGATTCCATTATACAGAATGGTACGTGGGAGATTGTAGATTTACCTTTAGGTTGTAAATGGATCTTCAAAAGGAAACGTAAGGTAGATGGAACTGTGGAAAAATACAAAGCTAGATTAGTAGTTAAAGGCTATAAACAGAAAGAAAGTGTAGATTTCTTTGATAATTATTCACCTGTTACGAGAATTACTTCCATTAGGATGTTAATTGCTACTGCTGCCATTCATAACTTAGGGATACATAAAATGGATATAAAGACAGCTCTTCTAAATGGTGAATTAGATGATAAAATTTACATGGACCAACATGAGGGATTTGTAGTAAAAGGTTGTGAAAACAAAGTTTGTAAACTGGAAAAATCTTTGTATGGTTTGAAACAAGCACCTAAACAGTGGCATGAAAAATTTGATCATGTAATGATTTCTAGTGGTTTTAAATCAATGAATCTGACAAGTGTTTTTATACTAAACTTGTGAATGATGCCTGTGTGATTGTATGCTTGTATGTTGATGATATGCTTATACTTGGTACAAACATGGATGTAATTAATTCTACAAAGAACATGCTAAATGAGAACTTTGACATGAAATACTTAGGCCCCGCTGATGTGATCTTAGGGATGAAGATTAGAAAAAAATTCTAATGGATATAGTCTTAGTCAATCTCATTATATTGAATCTGTGCTTAAAAAATATAATCAGTTTGATTGTAAACCTACTTGTACTCTGTATGATCCTTGTTGTAGACTGGAAAAGAATAAGGGTAATGGAATTTCACAACTTGAATACTCACGTGTTATAGGAAGTCTGATGTATTTGATGAATTGTACGAGACCGGACATTGCTTATGTTGTGAGTAGGTTGAGTAGGTATACCTGTAATCCGGGGCAGGAGCATTGGGATGCACTTATTAGAGTGCTGAGGTACTTGAAGTACACTTTAAAATTTTGTTTAAATTATGAGAGATACCCTGCAGTCTTTAAAGGATTTTATGATGCAAACTGGATATCAGACTCAAAGGAGTCTAAGTCTATGAGTAGATATGTTTTCACTCTAGCATGTGGGTTTGTATCTTGGAAGAGTTCTGATAGACACATTTTAGTGTCTAATTTGCACCTTAATTTCTAGTGAGTTAGTATTCGATCTTGCGTCTATTACGTGTTTTTATGCTTTTGTAGGTACATTAGAAGAATAAAGATTTGTGGAAAAATTGGCTCAAAAAGTGTTAAAGGCACCCGGGAAAATGGATTAAGGCACCCACACTTTGGATTCGGGGCACCCCCGGGATCGGAACGGGTTGGATCGGCCAACTCAGCGGGTCAACTCGGCTGAATCGGCCCAACTCATCGGGAACACGAAGTGAAACTGCTGTCAACCGAATCAACGTGAAAAATGGGTTGTTTTCGATTCCAATTTGTTCCAAAAGCTACAAGAGTTCAACACAAGATTAAACACATCGATTTGGAGCGATTTACGCCGGAAAATATTGCGCAATCGTGAATTTGGACGGAAAAATGGATTCCGGCTTGGAATCGGATTTGTGAAGATTTGGATAGATTTTAACGAGTTCTATTAGGTTTAGAACTCTCCCTAGGGTTTGTAGACCCTATATATATGAAGAGAAGCCGAAGAAATCAGGGGGGGAGGCCTAGAGATTGATTTTCGGAGTCACCGGAGTTTGGCCGGAACTGGACAGCGATCCGGTCACCGCCGGTGCTGTTCTTCATCTACCACCGTCTGAGAAGACGACTCAGCCACACTTATAACTGTTGCTGATTCAAACTGCTCCTGTTGCCTATTCTTTTAAACCTTTGTTGCTTAGAAACACTTTTGTAACGGCTGAACCCTGTTCTGTAACACTTATAAACGTATCTGTTCAGCTGTTGCACTATTATTTCACCTTGTAATCAACTTTTTGAGCAATGAAAAGATCTTTTGAGCAAGTTTTCTTCTCCATGGGCTAAGTTTATTTACTGGGATGATGTAGGAGGTTTATCTCTCAATTTTATGTGGTAAGTCTATTTTTAATTAATTATTTATAATTCTTTTATTATTATTTACATGGATTTAAATTAGAAAAAAATGGTTTTTATTAAATAGTTGTGTTCTCTTTTGATGGGTCATGCTTAGTTAATTACTCTTGATGTCCCATGCTTAGGATTTACAATTATTCTTTTAGGAAACATATTTTTGGCAATATTTGAGCTTAATTTATTTAAAAGAATTACCCGATTAATCACATAAATTGTTAGAAATAACTGATTCCTGATTCCTGGTTTTCCCCATATTTTCTAAAAATCATCTCTAGTTTATTTTCCTGATTATTATTAGTTTAGGTTAAGTATAATATTTTCTAAAATCGTTACCTTCACAAGTTCGAGAAACGAATCTCTTTTTACCACTATATTAAAATTACATCAAGTTCCAAACAGACATGTATAGCTCGATCCACTATGGAATCGGAGTTCATTGCGTTAGATAAAGCAGGACAGGAAGCCGCTTGGTTAAGATGTTTTTTAGAAGACATTCCCTCTGCCATAGGCTTGTGCCAGCTATATTTGTATATTGTGATAGTCAAGCTGCAATAGCTAATGCTAAAAAAAAACAACTATAATGGGAAGTCTATACACATTCGTAGAAGACATAATTCCCTGAAACAACTAATCTCAACTGGCGTTATTTCTGTTAACTTTGTGATGTCTAAGGAGAATATCACGGACCCTTTGACAAAAGGTTTGTCCAAGGAGATAGTTAGTATTGCATCGAGGGGGATGGGGCTTAAGCTCATTAAATAAAATTGCCATGAAGGATACTCAACCTTGCTGACTGGAGATCACAAGATCAAGGTTTTGAATGAGACAATTAATTTGTGGTGGGTTAAAGGAAACACTATCAGAGAATTTCATTCTCTGTTCCTTCCCTATGGTGTAGACGTGATAGTGTGACTGCATGTGAAGGATGACTTTTTATTAAGTCTTAATGAGTTTCATAGTTTCAATTTAAGATTGAAGTGGGGTGTAGCAGTAAATACTCTTGATGGAACTCACCTATCTGAATGTGGAAGTGGGCCGCCTCCAATGAGAATTGAGCTGATTCTCTAGAGCATTCTGATAAACGGGATACATTCATGGCCAAAATGGACACAACTGCACGAACTTGACAGCACCTAGAGTGATATCACGCGTGGAAGTTATTGATGAACTATACCAAACGATGGCAGTTCAAGACATCGCGTTCACTTTCCATCAGGTAGTTCTGGTAATTTCTCATTAAGCAAAGGTTCAAGACCTTATGGACACCTATTGCCTATAGTGGTATTTCTCGCTTTTTGATTTCTGATTTTCATTGGGTTTTCATTCATGTAGGGGATTGTTGGAGAAAATGGGCTTAATTGTTTTATTTTTGGGCTTGGATTAATTGGAACTTAGGACCAAGAAGTCACTAAGGAAACTAACTCCTTTTCACTATTTGTGAATGAACCTTTAGTCCCACATAGGAGAAACTAAAGATGTTACCTCTCCATATTACTTAGAAATTTGCATCTAAGGGAGGCCCCTTAGGGTTAACACACTTTTGTGTATGGGAGAGGACTTAGGTTATGGGCTAGTTGGTGCAACCACACATTTCACACACACGCGGTGCTTCGCACCGAAGTACGCACGCCGCCGCCGTCTGTCCGGTCGGGCAGACCGGGTTCGGGTATGGGTGTGGGTGTGGGTCAACCAAGACTTATCTTTTTGGACAAAATATTTTTGAATTATTTCCTTAAAGAATTTAAAATTAAATTAAATTTTGTTTTTAATATAGGGGGCGTCTGACCCGACGGATTATATTTTACTTACTAAAAAAATTTGGTTGAATTGAATTGATTTAAATTTTCCCGTTTTAATTCTATTTCAAAATTTATGTCCGTGCTTCATGCACGGAATTGAGTATCATTCGATTGCCGTTACAACTATTCACTTCTCTCTGCCTATAAAAGAAAAACGACTTCTTCATTTCAACTCACACCAGAAGAAGCTAATATCCTGCCTTCTTTTCCCCTCTTCCTGCTTTATTTTGCGCTTTGCATCTTTACTTTCCTTCTTCAATTGTTTTTGAGTTCGTTTGAGTGGGTGACTAATATTGTGCTTATACTAGTCATAACGTGCAGTTCTATCCTGGATACATCTCCGTTGTGGGGATATAGAATCTCTCATTCTTGAGGAGTACCCGCGGACTATTGTGTTAAGGACAATTTGTTGAGCAGGTGGCTCTGTCCTTTGTGTGCAAATCAATTCAGAAATTTTATTAACGTTAACATCTTCTGTTTAGTATTTCTGTTGCGGATCCAACAATAAGTTTACAATGAAGGAACAAAGTTTCTAAGAAATCTCCATCTTCAAATCCCAACACCATCACCACAGTTTAATCAATCACATATCAAGATTCTTGTGAAATTAACTTCGAAAGGTGATTTGCATGGATGATAAGTGGTGCTTCAATAACCTTTACTTTCGATATGGTACTAATCATCCCTCCCTGTAATTTTCTTTGATGGATTACAGTTAAACCAATTAAAAGAATCTATTAAGCCTTGTAGGATGCAGATATGCCATCCCAAAAACACTTTTGTTGCACCTTGACGTCAGACACTCTTTAATGCTATTTTCGAGCAATTATGGTTGTGGTAGATCTATTTATTCATATATTTTTCCAAAGCAAAATCCATTTTCGCGTCTTCAAACTGAAAAAAAAAGACAACAAACTGAATAGTCAAAAAAATAAATTGATGACCAATTCCACTTTCTAACCTGAACAAAGAAGATCAAGTTAATATCGATTGGAAAGGAAACAACAACATCAAAACAAAATGCCTAAAAAATTCTACTTTCACCTAAAAGCAAAAAATTGAATCTAACTGGGTCATAAATGTATTCGATTTTACTAAACAAGTAAATCCAATCTCTTAATAATTGAATTATTAGTTTCACATATATTATTCAACCCCCAAACAAAGAGAGTTAACCTTTGCACTGAGATCATCCTGATTAAGTTTGTTGGTGAAAATATCAATTATTCCCTTATCCCCTAATTTTGAAACCCCATAACCAAAACCCCCAAATTCAGAAATGAAAATATGAATAGAAAAGGATCGATACATATGTAATTGAATGCTTGGAGCAACAGAAAACCATCTATTGCATTGTAGGTCCTATTGAAAGAGTAGACATAATCGAAAAATAAGTATGTCACCATATAAGGAAACTATATAGCCAATGAAAACCACACATATATTACTATGAATATGCTTGTCAAACAAATGGATTATCCCATATCTATCAACATGAACACATACAAATCGCTAATTGACATTGCATAAATAAACAAATGACACCCAAATTTAATGATCAAATGTTGCAGAACATTATAATCTTAGGTTTAGTACTTCTTGAAGTTTTAAAATCGACCCCCAAAACCACTCTTTATTGAATTTGTCTTCAACATAAATATAACCATGTTTCTCGCAATTGTCTGTCAAATAAACGGTTATGAATACTTACGATTAATAAATTCAGATCAACATACAAAAATTACTACCAAAACATAGATGTTAAAAATAACAAACACCAAATGGGATGTTTGACTAACAAACACCAATATTTAACCCAAAATGGATTAGATAGGATAAGATCATAAAGCTAGTGAAATAATTACCCCACATGTGACATCAATGAGCAGTTGATTATACAGAGTCCTTTGTAGTACTAACAAAGGATGAAGCAAAAAGTAAACTCTCACAGAAAGTAAGAACAAAACAACCTTGTTGAGATTGGAAAGTGAAATTAATGGATAAGGGTCCAAATCTGATTCTTTAGGATGACACCGTGAATCCCGTCTACCTGAACAGCTATACAGTTTTAGAATTCCATCAAAAATTATATATTACCGTTCAATAAGTTAAAAAAAATTCTAACTATGCAGATTATGGATTTTAAAAAAAACTGTACAATATGCTAATTGATTGTGTTAGATAAAACACCAAGAAAATAAAAAAGCAAATGTGTCCGTAGAAATCAATTCCTAAAAAAAACAAAGCAAAGATACAAATTGTGTTCCTCGTGTAGTTAATACCTTTCGTATTAGGAAAATGAATGGATGGTTACCTGATCATACATCAACTACATACTCATTTTTGTGCTCCTCCTGTAGTTAATACAAACTCATAATTATTAGAATTAACTTTTTTCTCTGGATGTATTTTTTCTTTCTGGCTACTCTATGGTGGTGTTCCTGCATTCTCCACTTTTAATTTTATAGTCTATTGCGCCGAAAGCACGGCCAAATCCTTAAATCTACTGCGCCCAAGGGGCATGAGCGGTTGAGCCCAGCATAAGACCTGGGTGATACCCTAGTATTTTTGAAAAAGGAAATGGGATGTAAGGTTTTGCAAACAACTTTTATATATTCTATGAATTTAAGCAAGTTGAATCTATTCGTGGGATCCGATGCTCTAAATTTATCCAAAAAATTAACAGCGTACTGTGTAAACCCGGTGTAAACATACAAAATAAATTTCCAGTCAACCAAACTCAAATATCGACCATCCAAAGGATAGACAACGAAATATATGAGAGTCGTCTGTAGGGTAGGTAATAACAACACACCCAATCCGCACCACACATTCCCCCATCAACGCACCATATAGCACCAAATTCCATCCAATAGACACGAATGACTTCGTTCTAAACTAATGAGAAAACATTGTATACTCACCAACTAATAGGAAAAAGGATAAACGGCACCAGTGCTAGTTTTATTCTGGAATGACGAATGATATTGAGTAAGGGATGATGACCTTATGCAGAATAAGGGATGGTATTGAGTATTAAGATAGTTGATAACCTTATCCAAATTTGAGAATGGTCACCTAAGAGCATCCACAGTGGGACGACTAGACCATCCGACTAAAGAGTAAAAATTATACTCTTTACTTCGACTGAAACGCATCGGTGCGGGAGTAAAATTTGATCGGGCGGTTGTCTAAGCTAGCGCCTGGCGTTGGGCGCATGGCTAGGTATACGTTTAGTTTTACGGGCATAGCGCGGATGGAAACGCTTGGATGGGGTGGATTCTTGATGAACGCTCGATGGGAGGCGTTACCCAAAAGAACGTCTGATGATAGACGCACGCTTGGCGGCACGCCCCAGCGAAAGGCGTGTGTTTATCCGAAAGCCTGATGGGGCGTTATCCTAGCAACACGCCCGGTAAATTTTCTACTCGTACAGCTGGTACGTATTTCAATGAAGACGGGCGCACGCTTAAGGTTACGCTTGAATCATCAGGCGTTTTCCTAGCCATACGCACGTCTCACCAGGCGGAGCCCTAGTTGAACGCCCCATCATCCTTTTAAAGGAAATGAACACCATCCCATGTAATTGTTCTCAACACCATTCCATTGAATTTGAAAGTCGACATTGGGGGGAAATGAAGCAAGTGGAGCCCTACGCCCCATCATCTTTTTCAATACCATTCTATTGAATTTGAAAGTCGGCAATGGGGGGAAATGGGATTGACCAACTATATGTGACGAAATGGGATTGACCAACTATATATGAAGCAAATTTGTGTTAGCCAAACGCCCACAACAGGCGTTAATATAGCCAAATGCCTACAACATGCGTTTTCTTAGTCAGACGCCCAACACAGGCGTTAATCCAGCCGAACGCTTGATAACAAGCGTGCTTTTGGCGTTACGTTTGATTGGACGTCCTCGGGGGTGAACGCCTGATAGGGCGGACTTCTGGTTCACGCCCGTCTGATGAGACGTACGTCTAGTTAAACGCCTGGCACCAGACGGAGAGCCAGCTTCACGCCTGGAACGAGACGCAAGCCTAGGTTAATGCCCCATTATATTTGGATTTGGTCCAGTTCTGGGATCAAACTTGATCCCCAACAGTAATAAATCCGGACCAAATATAATATTTACTCGTCCCACTGTGGTTCTATTTGAACGGACCAAAGATCAAATTTGAGTTTGGTTCGTCCTGTGATCGCACTACGGTGGGTGCTCTAAACAACTGAAGGGTCCAGAAGAAAAAAAATCGTTCATTTAAACGTCTCATATCAAGATCATCGTCCCGTCAACGGCTGCGATCAAATAAACTTTTAACATCGAAAATTATATTGTAAACCGTAAGATTGCTCCTAAAATAATCAATCAAAGGTAAAAACAAAAGAAGAACAAAAACAAAACCTAGTTTTCAGTGGTTCCAATAGATTCTTTGTTACTGTCCCAATTGGGATATCAGAATCTCTGCCAACCACAAATTCTACATGTCGATTAAACCAACTGCTAGTACCTCCAAAATCTATTGATTTCTTTCTCTGTTTGTCTTGCTACCACTTAAAAACCTTCCGTAAATAAAACTAAAAAAATTTAATTCTGGTTTGGGGAAGGATTAAATTTCATTTTCATGGAGTTTGTTGATAAATGATTGCTTTTATTATTCAAGAACTTAGCTTTCTGAAGTGGGTTGTTCTTGAATTTTGTTATGGTTGAGCTTTGTTTAATGGCGTCTTCAGTATACCCAATTGCTGTTTTTCGTCAAGAACAGGTGGTTGGCAGGACTTCTAAGGTAAATTAAGAATTTTCTTATGGTTTCGTTAGATTTCTTGATCTGGGTTCGTTGTGTGAATTGAATTGGGGTGTTCTTGATTATGTTGTTGTTGTGTTTTGTGGGGGCAAATGTTGGATTTTCTTGTATTTGTTTTTCTTGATTCAATTGGAATTAGGTTTGTATTTGTTGTGCTCGATGGATTGTTGGACTGACTTTTCTATTCTAATTTTTTAGGGTTGTGTATTCGTTTGTGTTAAGTGTTCTGCGACTTTTTCATTTTTGGTGATCATTTTATTGAAACTTTTGGCTGGTGCAGGATTTACGGTCAGTTGTTCCCAGTATTGGATCAAGGCAGGATATATTAAGAGCAGATGGCTTGAATCTCATGCCACATCAGCTCAAAGATTCACGCAGACATATGGGATGGTCTTCAGATTCTAATCAGTATGTCAAGTTTGACCCAGCAATGAGGAGACCTGTGCTTGTTGATGTACAAGGTTTGTAATCATTTTTATTGATTGTATTTTTAAAGAGAAATTGTGAATTTCTATGTTCACTTCATCAGAACTCAGTATAGAGTATGTCAAGGAAGCTTCTGCATTTCAAGAAATACACAGAACTTGCATATTTTGAGAAATTAGCGGAGTTGTTGTAGTGTGAATCTCACTGAAAAAGGCTGACCAGCTTATCTTTCAACTTTTGGATTCCTCCCTCATTCGCTTTTCAGTTCGGTAGTGCTTTATATTGCATTGTTAGAATTATCTGGTGGATCAAATTTTGTGCAGATGTGCAGTTTAGCTATATGCATGTTTGTAGATCCTGCGTTTACATATTGCCGTCTTCTTTGCTTTTTCTTTACTTTTGGTTTTTGTTGGTCTGAAGTGCCCTAATTGTCATATATTCATATCTGTTTTTACTTGTCAGCAGAAAGCCGCGCAGACTCAGCACTCTTGAAATATGGTTTTGCGGAACGGTGCACAAAACATGAGAAAATCTCTCAGTTCTTCATGTCTGAATGTAGTGGACCAGCAAGAGAAGGTGTAAATTTTCCTTTTGCATCTGATCTCACGGGGCTTCAAGCATTGGCAATCTGCAGGAATCCACAGCCAGTACCTTTCTTGACCGATGAAGTTTCTCTTGATGATGGTGAAGTGGTTGAGTTTCACCCTTCCCTTATCTATCCGGAGAGCAGATTTTATGCTCCAAAGCCGGTCTTGGATTTCGTAAGGGATTTGTCCAGTGATTCAAGAATAATTATGCACCCAGATGGTAGGGTATTATTCACTGGAAGTGGGATTGAAATGAAAGATCTAACGTCTATCATTGCAGAGTTTTACCTTTCAAGCACCTCAACTAAGAGAGGAGAAATGCCATTTTTGGTTCCTCATTTTACTAGGTATGTTTTGTTGTCCCCTCTTCTTGTGAAAATTTCAATCATTTCTTCTTTACATTATCACCACTGCTATTGTACCAAAAGCTAACTTGATTACCAATCTATTGCATAGACTGGACATGGGTGAAGCATGGACAAATGTCTGTGAATCTCCTTTGAAGTTGGAAGCTGTAATGGTTGCTCCTGTGAAGAGGTATCTTTCACAAACTATTGCACCCGACTTTTATTCAATAACAATGATACACGTTCACATGGTGGATATGTAGAGTTGAAGGTTATTATATAATAGCATGAATTGATGGATTCCCAATTTAGGTCGTTGCTTTTGAAACTACCCTTTCCCGCTCTTTTGTGTTTCTAGCATTATCCTTAATCAGTAGAACTTTTTTCTCTTCCCCATTCTTATTCTTCCATTGCAATCCAGTCCGAAGAGAACCAAGATAAAACAATCCCCAACAAAAAGAAACAGCAGAAAAGCAGGAAAAGAGGGAGATATACATAGGAGAAACGATCTCCACGCATGTGAGAGCCTTCTATCACTAATTCTAGGAAAGAGACAAGGGAAGATGGCAATCCTCTCTTTGAAGAAATCTGCTCCAGAACTTCCTCAGCTATTGACCCAATTTTCAGCTAGCATTGCCGGCACTGGTCTTGCTGTATTATTATCTGTAGTCTTTAAGGTCTTGGCGGGGAGAGTACCCTTCTGCACCTCAAATATGCTTAACATGGGATTTGGGTTTGGTTTGGTTTGGCTGTCGTGGGCAGTTAACCAACTGAGAGTAAGTGTCATCTCTATTAGCAAGAATCCAAACAAGTTGGGGTTGCAAGATGAAGAAATGATGAAGAAGGTGGACAGAAGTGTCAATGAGATTTTCTTTAGGGCGGTAACGGTAATGGCTGTAGCAGTGCTGAAGATCGCTTGAGAACAAAAGGTAATGACGAGTTGGTGCATGGTTTTATAACACTTGAGAGTCCAGGGATTAGTGGTGTTGCAGTTGTTGGTGTAAGTAGTGGTTGTGGAGTGAGTGGAGGATTCAGTGAGAGGGTATAAATATATTAGCACTGTTTATTAAATGAGAACTTGTAAGAAGATACAACTGAAGAGTTGTAAATGAAAAGACAAGAACAAAGTTTTGCGCAACTAAGTTTCGTTGATGGGATGTTATTATAGTTCCACTGTTCGATGAGAACCGATCTCTCTGCTTAGAAGGGATTATTCTAGTCATGAGAATTGAGAACTGAGCTATAGGTTGAATATTAAGAGCTCTGGTTTCGGGATTCTTTGGACCTTGGGTTGCTATTTAGGAGTTAGGATTCATTGATTTTTCCTGCTCAGCATCTGTGGGCTAACATTTTTCTGAGTTTTTTATTTCCTTCATTTGTAGTTTTAACTTGAATATAACACTTGCAACCAAAAAAACAACTGAATTAGATCATTCTGGAAATTGGGGGTTTCCAAAGAATTAAAAATTCTATATGGAAATACCTTCAGAATGCAGTATCCACAAATTATAAGCTTTTCAAAACAAAGATGTTTTTTCTAGATGTTCTTTTAGTTGTGAAAATGATGAAACATTAGAACACCTGTTTTTCCATTGTAGGTATGCCAAGGCTATCTGGACTACTAACCCAAGTCTAGTGCAATTAAATATGGCCAATGATACACCTTTCTTAAAAATCTGTAGAAACCGGTTAGAAAAGCCTAACAAAATCTGTAGAAACCGGTTAGAAAAGCCTAACAATCTAATATCTATTGAAACTACAATGACTAAAATATGGTTCATCTGGAAAGAAAGATGTAATAGAACCTTTCAAGGTAAACACAGTACTACAGCTCAAACTTCTTTAGCTATTCAAAGACACATTAAATTTTAGAATAAATGATCTTTGATGAAAACCAACTCCAGTAATGATACTTCTTTGTTGAATCAAAAAGAAAAGAATTGGAGTTCCCTGGAAAAAACCAACTTAAGATTAATATAGATGCAATCTGGATTTCTAATGAAAAAGCTTCTGATTTTGCTTTAATCTTAAGAGATGGTGCAGGCTTGGTTGTACCATATCGGATTTCGGTTCGTACCGGTCGAGAGCGATACACTGGTACGTCGGTATACCGGGGAAATTTCGGTTTAAATATCGGTCCATATATTTTATACCTATAATTTTATAAAAAAAAATACTAGTTCACATTTTATAACTACAAATATATTTTAACACGTTATAACAAACATTTTTTCACAAAGTTTAAAAAGATAAATTAGTATTCATCCAAAATATATAGATCCATAGATTTCATACAAAGTTTAAACTGGAAATACAAGAGAAACAAGAACAACTTCAAAGTTTATCGTCTAAAATGCTAATTAAACAAAGATATTACAATTTCAATATCATTAAATTAATTGTAGATATTATCATATGCATATATAATTCTAAAATATCATAAAAAATATGAGTAACAATTGAAAATCCTAAAACAAGGATAAATTATTTTATTTTTATTTTATTTTTATTATTTTTATTATTCTTTATGGAAAAAACGGTCGTACCGGTCAAACCGGTACAGTCCATACCGGCCGATTTTTCCGGTCAAATACCGTTTACCGGTATACCGGATTTCGTCTCGCTTTTCGGCCGAAACCGGTAAAATCGATGTTATACCGGTCGTACCGGCCGGTATGGACTACACTGGGTGCAGGTAACTTCAAGAATTGAAGAGCAGAACCATCCACAGTAGAGTCTCCAGAAAAAGCAGAAGCAGTAGGATTTTGAGAAGCACCGTAGTGGGCCCTTGAAGAAAATATAACCAATTTCAGCATGGAAGGCGATTGCAGGAAGATAATTGATTTTTTGAATGGAACTAAAATCCTAATCTCTTGGCAGAGTCAGGAAATTTTGGAAGAAACTAAAAGAATCCTAAGCTTCAACCAAGATTTTCATGGTTTCCATTTTGTGCCAAGATCGGCAAACAGAACTGCGTATGTTCTGGCAAAAAAAGCAAAACACTTTATTGGTAATTTTGATTGGGTTAAATCCTCTCCTCTTTGTATATCTCATGTTCTAGAAGTAGATAAATCTAATGTTAGGAAAAACTCTTATATTTCCACATTAGATGGCTCTACTACTTTTGTAAGAAGGATTTCTAACTCCTCAAGTTAGCCTTTATATAATTTCTCCAATTTGCAAAAAGAAAAAATTGATCAACTTAATAATAATCCATCTTATGCGTATTTCAAACCTTAGCAGACAAATGTGAAATATAAAGGATTAGTAGTGGATGTTGTTATGTACTCGATTGCATGATAACACGACTCATAGATTAGATTTTATTATGTGTTATATCTACTTAAATGATAACACGACTAATATCTCAGATTTCATTATGGCTGCCTTTTCGTTTAGGCAACATCCATATTTGCTCGCTTATGCATCTAGATATCGTTCCTCACCCTTTCTCTCGTTGCAAGAGCATCTCCAATCTAGATATGATACAAGATAATAAATTGAAACTAAAAACTGACTTCAACTATACGATGATCTAATTCTACATTATTATTATTTTTGAAGCATTTATATAAGTTCTATAAATCGACTTCAATATCCCTAATAGTTGAGAAACTAAATTGAAAATCTTTACATATGATGATCTAGAGGTGTAAATTGGGCCATGTCGGGCTGCCTGGCCCATTTTCTATCTCAGGCCAGGCCGGGAGGGCTTGAAATTAAGCTACCCAGAAGGCCTGCCAGACCGGGCAAGCCGGGAAGCAACACTAAATTTAAAGTCCAAAGCCCAAATGTTAAACAGGTCAGGCCAAGCAGGCCGGACAGGCCAGCTTTTTCCTGTCTGACATTTTATTACTGAGATTCATATTTATGTTTGGAAAACAATATAACTAAACAAGTTCATTTTCGAACGTCAAAAAATATAATAAAACTAATATTTAATAATCTTAGAGGATGTAGAAAAAAGAAAAACAATACAAACATAAAATCCTAAAACAATGGGTCCCGGGCCAGGCTGCACGGGCGGGTACCAGGTCGGGCAGTAAAAAAAAGTGAAAACCTGAGCCCGCCCAATTCAACTAAATAGGCCAGGCCAGGAGGCCCATGACGGGATGTAACAGGCTTTGGGATTAAACGGGTACAGGCAGACCGAGTATTTTTGGATAAAACTTACACCCCTATGAGAAGAAATCGCCAAGGTGACATAGCATATCTCCATCTTGAGCGGATACTTTTTTTGCTCCCATGGAGTTCGAAAAATAAAGATAAATTTTTTGAATCGGTTGTTTTTCTTAAGGACAATTATATCATTTTATGATGAATATCCCTTATTTTTACGGAATCTTATTCTTTCCACCTACCAGTTGTTGCTAGGGATGTCAATCTGATTCAAAAATCCGATAGTCGATTCCGATAATCCGAAATCCTATGGGAAATTTTCCGTTATAACGGCTATCGGATATCGGAATCGGAAAATTAATGGAACTTTTTGGCTTATCGTAACGGAACCGGCTGAGCTAGTTTCCGTTACGATAAGTTCTAATATCGATAGTACATAAGTATATTGTTCCTTTATACCCTTTAGCCTTTACTCTTTGGCCATTTCATATATCTTCTTCGATACAAACTAAAAAGGAAAGAAAAAAAACCTACCTCTGCTGCTCTCCTGCTTTCAATCTTCTGAATCTTCTTCTTCCTCCTTTAATTCTTCTCAAACTCTCCTCATCTCTTCTCTAATTTCTCTTCTGTAGTCTACTCTCTATCGCTGAATCAGTGAATCAGATATTAGAAAATTAGGGTTTCTGAAATTCTGTTCAATTTAGGGTATATGATAATATGAATATGTGTGATTACTGGTTAGAAAACTAGGGTTTCTTTCAGAATCCAATTTTGGGTTCAATTTTGATTGTGAAACTCAATTTTCAATTTAAGATTTCTGAAATTAGGATTTTCATAATTGATTTGTGAAATTAATCATGTCACAAAGTCAAAGAGCTTCTAATCATGTTGGTACCTCAATGTTAAACACTCCATCAAGTTCAGTGGCCTCACACTTACAACTACAAGAACAAGAAGCAAATGTACAAGGTACAAAAATTAATTCACCATCTCTGAGTCGTCCCAGGGAAGAAGAGGAAGATCCACTTGTAGATGAAGCAAAGAAGAAACTACGTACAACAAGGTCAGATGTATGGAATGAATTTGAAAGAATTTATTGGACCAGATGGGAAGAAGGTGGTTGAAGTTATAGGTGAATGCAAACATTGTAGTAAGTGAATTGAAGCAGCAAGTGCACAAGGAACTAGCCGCTTGAGATCCCATCTAAATACCTGCAAAAAGAAGCCATAAAATCATCCTGGGCAAAGAAAGATAACTTCTATCAAAACGGGTAACGCACAAACTAAGTTAGCTAATTGGAAATATGATCTTGATGCTACTAGGTTACTTGTTTCTAAGATGATTGCTAAGCATGATTATCCACTGAAAATGGTTGAGCATGGATATTTTAGAGAGTTTGTTATATCTTTGAACCCTTCTTCCAAGTGTTATTGTAGGAATACAACTAGGGATGACATTATGAAACTGTATGCTGAGTTCAAAGTTCAATAACAAGAGCAATTTGATTCAATCAAATCTAAATGTAGTTTAACAAATGATATGTGGACTTGTAAACATACAAAAAATGGATATTGTTGTGTAACATGTCATTTTATAGATGATGAATGGAAACTGAATAAGAAAACACTAGCATACATTTTAGTGCCATCACCACATACTGGAGAATTTCTTGCAGATTTTGTGAAAGCAGTAGCTCTAGATTGGAATATAGATAGTAATTTTTTTGCTTTAGCTGCTGACAATACTAGAGCCAATGATGTTATAATGAGAAATCTGAAGAGATGGCTTTCTAGCAAGGATTGTTTAGTTCTTGAGAGTGATCTGTTTCAAATAAGGTGTAGCAATCATATATTGCACTTAGTTTTCTTATGTGGGATGAAAGTAATTGCTGGATTTATTGAAAGTATTAGAAGCTCTCTATATGATATAGAATTTGCCTACGGATCCCCCTTTCCCTGTTTACTTCAACTGGTGTTTTTCTTTCGAAAGATGTTCTGTAACAAGTAGCATTATTTTTTACTAGCTCTGGTTCTATCACCATCCCTTTCACGATCACCAGCTCCTGACTAACCTGACGTAGTACTTTCTTCTTTTAGGGTATATCATTACTTATATATTATTCGGGAAACCACTGCTGAATATTGGGTTTTACAATTCACCCTCTTAGATTGGAGCCATCCTGATGCAGATGAGCAGGCTATAGCCTATTTGGAGGCTATAGACCCGAGTGTCGTAATTTAGCTCAAGATGGGTCCATTTTGATTGGAAACAGGCCAACGATCAAGATTTTAGCCAAATTTCATCGTTTAGGGCTTCAAACAGGCGTTTTTGCTATTTTAGGAAAGTTTTTATTTTGTTAATAACTTCTTCGTTAGGAGTCCGTTTGGGTCGCTGTTTGCAGCAAATAGTTTTATTTTACGATTAATTTCATTGGTTTTGGTCGACCAAAATTTGCCAAAAACAGCAAATTATGGTTTGAGTTGGTTTAGGGTTTTTTTCATCCTTACTTGACTAGCAAGTTAGGGTTTTTCCAAAAATCTATAAAAGAGTCCTTCATATATTGTTTTGAGCAGTTGAATTAGATTAATAAGAATTATTTTCTTAAACTTGTTCAAGTTTAATTGATTATTATTTAAACTCGGGAAACCGAAGTCTAAATAATTATCGTTGTTCATAGTCGATATTTCTAGGAATATTTAAAGTCTGAACAAAACCTATCTTTTCTTTCTTTTCTTTATTATTCGCTGCATAACATCCCCAGCTACGAAATATACAAACCCACTGTCGAATATTGGATGTTACAATCTCTCCCTCTTAGATTGGAACTGTCCCCAGCTTCGGAATATACAATCCCAGATCTCTGACGGTTTATACCATTCATGAGACCAGTACGTGGACCAATCCGTCCAGTGTACCATCTCACCCTAGATAGGTGACCCATCGTCAGCTCTGGTACCATTTGTAATGACCAGATCCTCCACCGATATTGTTTCCAATTGCTCACTTCGGTTGTCCGGTAATGTGAGATTTTCTACGAGCACCGCTGCGGTTATCCAACAACAGCTTCCCAGAAGGTCACCCATTCCTGGATTTCTCCCGCCCGAGCACACTTAATTGTAGATTTTTTTGCCAACTCTGGAGTCAATTGTGCTGAAAAGGCCTCGCTGTAATTTTAGGGTATATCCTTACTTATATTCTATTAGTTTGACCACCGCTGTATATTGGGTGTCGTAGCACGTGTACCATAATCCACATCGATTATGAACACGTCTCAACCCTATTAATAAACTCAGTATGTCCTTAAAAGTTGGGTAAACAAAACTCAGCCCCACTAAGAGACGTGCAACATTAAGTCAACTCGAACCGTTGGATAATTCAAAAGATATTTCCCAGCCAAAAAAAAAAACTCTTTGGATAACACCAATAATCAGCTATTATAGCTATATATTTTTTTAAGGAATTAACCATAATCAACTTTTTCTGGGCAAGAGCAATAATCATCTTATTCTAGGAATGCAAAAACTATCTTATTATACCTAATTGAAATTCTTACTTCATTTTTGAGGGGAAAGAGGTACCAGTATTGGATACCAGACTTGTGCAAACAGAGCTCAAGATTTGATACATTGATACATTGGAGCTATTAGATTTGTGGAAACTTGAACTATAGAGTTTCTACAAAACCAAAGACTAGTTTTATTAAAACTGGTGGTAAATATGTAGATGGCAAAACATAACATCTATTAATAACCGGTTGCTTATAAGCCGATAGCTGCAAATGACCTAATAATGTGAACGTCCGAAGAGCAGTGAGCTATTAACCTGAGTGTTGAAAAATTTATGGGCTTATTATGACCAATAGAGAAGTCGGCTCGCAACGTACATAAGAGTTGGCGAGAAACAAAGACGTGATTTAATGGAACCTGATTCACATGATCTTCACAATCACTACCTGGGACCTACCAGTCAAGCATTCGGGGACCAAGTCTTCTAAACATATATTCATTTAAATAGCTGAGAAGGCATTGTAATGAGACAGAATTTTCAATAGAATCACATTTATCTTTTAATTTCTCTCTCTTTATATATTTTCTCTGTCTCTTAAATTATCTGTTTACCTTTCTTGAATGTTTTGTTCGAATAGATAAATGTTTGGTTTAATTCTTGAAGTTTTGATATTCAATAGACCTGATTAGCTTAATCTAATCGAAATCTTATGAAGGCAAAATAAATTGTTATTAATAGATAATATCTACATTTTTACTTAACGATTTGTTTCAATTGATTGAATAATAGATGAAAGTTACGGAGACAGTACTGAGTATATATATTCAATTGAATTCTCTCAACTTTCTCTAACACTTTTATACCTTACATGTGCATAGCACACACTCACTGCACATGACTCTTATATGACTTGCACTCTCTATACTATTAGGTATCTTCACGAACGATAAATTCCAAGTTAGGGTATGACAGTTGAATGTCATTCGATGAGATATTAAAGGGGGTCGTTACATTAAAGATATATAGGATTAGGTAAAAGGTGAAGAAATAAGAAGACAAAGTAGGAAAGTTGTACCTTTTAGTTAGAGCAAAAAGAGACTTTTCGAATGAGTTTATGTGCACAATTAAGCTACTCAAACGAAAGAGATATACACTTCAAAGACAAGTAGAGAAAAGATACAAAATAATTCCAGGAAACTGCAATCAAATAACAACCTTAATAATCAAGTTAAAAAAAGAAAAAGAAAAATCAAACAAACAAACAAAAACAGATAGGAAAATGACAAGACAGAGAAACCAGTTGTCCTTGCTCCTCATTTTTAGTCACACCACTAACGTGTACCCAAAGTTAATTCACTTCATGTTTATCGCCACCTCTTTTCCTTCATATATTAACAAAACAAAAATTTCATAATTCTGTACAAAATTTCAAATTCAATAGATACTTGATGAGTTCGTTTATGAACCAAAAGAACCCAATTTGTCAAAAGTTCGAGTTAGTTATTGACAGTTAGAAAATCTTTCCAATGGAAGGCGATGGGATTGTTCGAGTAGATATAAATAAAATAAAGCAAAGTAGTGATAATTGGGGTTCTTCAACTATATTCGAACCTCGGAGAGAAGGTTCTGATCAAATTGAAAGAAGATATAGTAATAACGTGATGAATGCTTCTTTGGGAAGACCAGGTGTTCGTGCACCAGAACAAAAGCTTACGTTGTTTGCTCTACGGCTTGCCATTCTTGAAAAAATGGCAACCGGATTAGGAACACTAGGGTTCATATGGGCGACTGTTGTACTTCTAGGTGGTTTCGCAATTACTCTCGATACCGACGATTTTTGGTTTGTTACTGTTATACTTCTTATTGAAGGAGCTAGGATTTTCAGTAGGAGTCATGAACTTGAATGGCAACATCAAGCTACATGGTCATTCTCAGATGCTGGCAAATTTAGTTTTCGAGCTTTAAAATCTAGCTCTCATTTCCTTATTCTAACGGTTAAGGCAATTTTTAAGCCTGTTTTGACAATTCGTCCACAAAGTCACCATGATCGGGCAATAACAAAAGATGCCCAGATAGCCAATTACACAAATCAGAATGGTGATAAGAGGTCGACACGAACTTGGAGAACTTCAGATGTTCCTTTGATTCCATACACAGGATGGGTTTTTCTTTCAAGAAACATTAGTAAGTTTCTTTATTGGCTTCAGTTGTTTTCAGCTTCTGCATGTGTTACTTTATCAATGATTCGGCTCGTTCAGCAAGATTTTGGAGAGATTAGCAAAGGAGATTCGGACAAGAGAAACAGAAAATCTGCTTTAAACATTTTCTACTCATTAGCCTTGGCTGAAGCTATGTTATTTCTGTTGGAGAAAGCGTACTGGGAATGGACAGTAATCTATCATAAATTGTTGGAAAATGTAAACAGAGAGTGTGAGTTCGATCCTTCTGGTATGGTCTCTATTAAGAGATTTTTCTATGATGCGTACTCAAAATGTGTGAATGGAAGCGTCTTTGATGGATTGAAAATGGATCTTGTTTCTTTCGCCATGGACCTGTTAGCTTCTGAGTCATCTGATGAACAGCTTACTGGAGCTAGAATCTTGCGAAAGTTCGCGACGAGTGAGAGATTTAGTGAAGATACACTACAGAAGATTGGGATTTCGATTTCTGTAATGGAAAGATTGGTAGAGATGTTGAACTGGAAGGACCCCTTAGAAGAAGAGATTCGACGATCAGCAGCAGAAATATTATCGATACTAGCCGGCAAAAAACAGAACTCCCTCCGGATTGCAGGAATTCCTGGTGCAATGGAATCAATATCGTCACTCCTTAATACTGGCCAAAGCTCTAGAGGTGCAGGAGACGAAATTTGCCAAAAAAACATCGTCTGCGACCGAGAAAACTATGAGTTTTCAGCATTTAATCATTTGGGTCTTCTTATTCTGAAGAAACTTGCTCGTGATCATGATAACTGCGGCAAGATTGGGAACACAAGGGGACTATTACCAAAGATCATTGATTTTACGCACACTGGACAGAGATTTCTTAGGGAAAATCACGTAACAGAATCTCAAATTATGACGGTGAAACGATCGCTGCAAGTTATCAAGATGCTCTCGAGCACAACGGGAGCAACAGGTAAACTTCTACGACAAGAGATTTCAGAGATTGTTTTCACAATTAGCAACATCAGAGACATTCTACGTTACGGAGAGAATTACACAATACTGCAAAAACTAGGGATTGAGATATTAACGAGTTTAGCATTGGAAGAAATTGCAACTGAAAGAATTGGCAGTACAGGAGGAGTTCTCAAAGATCTATTCAAAATTTTCTTTAATAAGGATATATCAGAAAGTCAAAATTCTGTGAGAGTTGCAGCTGGTGAAGCATTAGCAATGCTAGCATTCGAGAGCGGAAGTAATTGCGGCCGCATTTTGAAACTAACAATGGTGGAGAAGCTTGTGACAGCATTGAAAGATCGAACACTCTCCGTAAATTCAGCGAGAATCTTAAGGAATTTATGTTCATATAGTTCATCTGATTGTCTCATTCAGTTAAGAGGAGTCATTCCTGCAGCACCCTATGTAAGTTCTCTTTGCACTTAATTTCCTTCCACTGTTACAACAAATGAAGCTAACTTCCACCCTTTTGTTAGCGCAGGTACTTCAAGCAATTATGTTAGAAGGGAACAAAATGCAGGAGGTGATGTTAGGCTTGGCAGCAAAGATATTCAGGTTCATGACTTCTCTGGAGTCAGATATCATATTTGAAGAAACCGGAATAAAAGCGATTGAATTGGCTAAAAAGTTGGTTCAAATTCTGGAACATTATGAGTACCCACCGATTAAGGTTCCTAGAATAAGAAGGTTTACAATTGAACTGGCTATTTGGATGATGAAAGAGAAAAAAGAATACATTCAAATTTTCAAGCATCTGGGAATGGAGAAACAACTTGAGAATGTCATGGAAACAACATCAGAGCTTGAGAGTTTTAATGTTTTCTCTGGTACAATTGGTCTGAGCAGAGATAGCACAACGATTCACTCACTTGTGGAAACAGCAGTGGACCTTCTAGCTTGATGCGTGAATTCAAGCAAAGTATATTTTACTAAAGACAACGCTTATGCCTGCATTTATTTATTTTTTAATTTATTTGAGCACAATAAATGGATTCCATACTAATTACTAGTACTGTTCTCAAACTCGCCTCTCAATTTCTGGCCAGCCTTCGCAAATCATATAAAGACCATATATACACAACATTCCATCAAAAAATATTATTTAAACACAACATAATATCTACTTAAGCAATTCAACATATTTTCAAAATTTAGATATTTATGCAAGCTCGATAAAAATAACTTGTCTGATGCTTTATATAGTTGAACCCTATTTATCAAGATACAGGTAAAAAGAACTTTAGGACAATTTTAACATATCCAAGAAAACTGTACCCTAGATCTGCATAATATCATCATTTTTCAAATTTTGAGACTAATGAAAATCTCAAAGCATCAATTTCACTTCTCTAAGAATGCTCGAAACAAACATCTACTGTGGACTACATTTCTACCACATGACAATATTTCATGAACAGGTAATATTTTCCTCTGTTTTCACCAGTCCCAAGATTAGATAATAACAGAAATACGGCGTGGTTGGAACAGATCAGCTGATAACTTTTGAAACTACTCCTGCACCCACTGTCCTGCCTCCCTCTCTCAAGGCAAATCTTTGACCTGACAAACAATTAGCACAAGAAATTAAGAACGCTTAGTGCTTTCGAAAGTACATCTAACAGTGACTAGTGATAAACAAAATTGACAAAAATGGTTATGTTCTAGTCTGTCTAGATACACTCTGCATATGATTTGATGACAACAAGTTACAACAAGATAAAAATGCATAACCTATTGTGAAATGTACAACTATATATTTTGAATATGAGGTAAACAGACAACACTCATTGACACACACTACTAGCAGTTGCTGCCATAAGCATTCTAGGTGAAAAAGGATGCCCTAAAAGTTACATGCTACCATAAAGTTTTGGTCCACTGTAAAAAAAAAAGAGGAAACATACCTGATTCAAGTGGAACAGGTGATATCAGCTCAAAAGTTGCTGTGACGTTATCACCGGGCATAACCATCTTGACATCCTCGGGCAGTTCGACCTTCCCAGTGACATCGGCAGTTCTCAGATAAAACTGAGGCCTGTAGTTTGAGAAAAAAGCTGTATGGCGTCCACCTTCATCCTTCGTGAGGACGTAGATTTCTGCCTCAAACCTTTTATATGTTTTCAGAGCACCAGGTTTTGAGATTACCTGCATTAAACATAATGATGTCATAAGTGTTACTAAAGATATGTGAACAGCATTTGTAAAGAAGGAAATCAAAATCTAACCTAAGACACTCAGCTTTTTTGTTTCTTAACAAGTATTTTCTATATTCTAAAAACATAGCATGGACAGTACAAAAGCAGGATTCTACTTTAGATCTCTATGCAGTTGACAGCTTCCATCAATTATAAATAAAAAATATAGTGCAAATTTTCTATACTCACTTGTCCTCGTTGGACATCATCACGCTTTAAACCACGTAACAGAAGGCCCACATTATCTCCAGCCTATGAAAATGGAGACACTTCAACAATTTAGACAACATCATTAAATAAACCTCGGCGATTAAAATCTGGTAAGAAAACGATCACTTACTTCCCCATGATCTAAGATCTTCTTGAACATTTCTACACCAGTCACGGTACTCTTCAAAGGACCACCCTGTAGAAAACATTTACTGTTAGGTAAAAGTTGGCAGACCAATATTCTACTAGTAGCAAAACACTATCAAGTCCAACATCATGGTGTGGGAAACTAAGGGAACTCAATTGACAGTCAAAATGCAATATCACATCATTAATCAATTGCAGTAACTACGCAAAACAGCTGTTGTTCAAATATTACCTGCATTAATCCCAAAATCTCAACGTCTTCTCCAGTTTTTATCATTCCTTGCTCAATGCGACCAGTAACAACAGTTCCACGTCCCTTGAATACAAGAAAGGAAAAAACACATTGCCAAAAATTATGAAATTGATAGTTAGGGTTCAAGTAGTAAATATATGAAGACAAGTAATTATGTAGAAGTGAAATTTCTATAAAATGATCACTGAAGCAATTGTTACAGTGACACGCTAGCCCGAATTGGGACTTCAGGGATTGATTATAAGACTATCATCCAACACCAAAGATGCCAAATATCATATTTGATTACCTGTATTGAGAAAACATCTTCAACTGGCATCAAAAAAGGTTTGTCAAGCTGACGTACAGGGTCAGGAATGTATTCATCTACTGCATCCATCAACTTAAGAATGGCCTTTTTCCCCAGCTCCTCATTTGTCCCCTGTAAGGCAGACAAAGCTGAACCCCTAATAATTGGGATGTCATCTCCAGGAAACTTGTAGAAGCTAAGAAGTTCTGCCATAAAAAAATTTCTGTTAGTGACTACCACAGAGACACAATCACATAAAAGTATTATGAACAGTTCAGTGGAAGGTCAACATACCACGCAGTTCCATCTCCACAAGGTCCAGTAACTCTGGATCATCAACAACATCAACCTTATTCATAAAGCAGATAAGAGAAGGCACACCAACCTGTAGAATGCAAATTAAAGCAGCAAACTTTGTGGTTAGAGGACTTAGGCAATGCAATAATTAATGATTTATCAATACCCTCCCTAACAGCTACAGGTGGACTGTCCATCTTGCCAACCAGAGATGGGTTAATATGAGGATGAATGCAAAAGATATATTGGCTAATGCATGTCAAGTCACTCAAGAGCATTACTTGAGCCACATGTTAACATAGGTGCTTCAGGAATTGTTCAAATTACCAACCTGACGTGCCAATAAAATATGTTCCTTGGTCTGCGGCATGGGCCCATCAGGAGCTGATACGACAAGAATGCCTCCATCCATTTGGGCTGCTCCAGTAATCATGTTCTGCAGTTCAAACATACAACATAGGTACCTAAGAAAGATTTGAATGTTTCGTGATTTATGCAAAACTAAGCTTCTTTTCAATAGATAACATGATTACTTCTGTGTATACCATGGAGAACGAAAATATTGCATGTAGCGTAGTGAGCCTCGGTAAAACAAAATAAATAAACTGGCCAAACTTACACAATTAGAGTATGAGTAAGAGGAAACTAGCTAGAATACGTGAAATGCCATCTCCAACGCAAATTAATACTACTTTTCCCTCCATTCTTATAAGTGACCTTATATGCATCAGTAGCATTTCTCTACTCCAAAAGTATAAATTTATACACAACTCACTTTCACGTAGTCAGCATGTCCTGGGCAATCCACATGCGCATAATGCCTCTTAGCGGTCTCATATTCCACATGTGCCTACAAATAGTAAAAACCAAAGTGAGTT
>JAJJMC010014301.1:3718171-3763579 GCA_023531435.1 Papaver californicum | reverse complement strand
AAAGTGAGTTCAAAGAAAGAAAAAAAGAAATGTATATTTATCCACAGATACAGCAGATTTGCAGTGCTTTATGACATAAACCAATGACATGTAAGCTTTAGGCGGAGAAAATTGATATCCTAACCGTTGCAATAGTAATTCCTCTCTTTTTCTCCTCTGGAGCCTTGTCAATCTCATCAAAAGCAATAGCCTTAGCTTTGCCTTCTTCTGAAAGAACCTGATGATCAAACACAGTACACAAAGTAAGAAGAACTTCAGTAGAAGCTGATCACACAAATTGCGAAAACCTCTGCTAATCTGTAAGCACAAAAATCACCAACCCTTGTAATTGCAGCAGTTAATGTGGTTTTTCCGTGATCAACATGTCCAATGGTCCCAACATTTACATGAAGTTTCCTGCCAGAACAACGAAAACATCGAGTAAAATATCAAAACAAAACCACTCTCACCGTCACACGCAAAACAGATAGGGGTCACAGTACATTCTTATAAAAAAAAATAGCTCAAGCAAAATATATAGATAGGATAAAACTAGCTAAGGTGAGTGTGGAATTGGTGCACGCTGTGAATGTCCCATGTGGATGCCCTTCTCACCATTAGGGTGAAGGCCTAGCATCTAGGGCGATTAGGACGCTTGAACCAAATCAGCAAGGATTCTGCCATTTTTGTACTAATATCGGGACATTGCAATCAAGTAAAACCCTAATTAGGTCATTCAAGATTAGCTGCTAATAATCAACTCCTGAAAAACCTAAATCATCATAAACCCCAAATCCTAACATACAGAACTTATCTATCAACAGTAACATAATAATCTATTCAACGCATATTGTGATTCAGTGAATAATCAAGTCTAACCTACAAATGAATAACTAAAAACAAAATCAACAGAGTTAGTCAAGTTGTTACTTACGTTCGGGTAAATGTAGCCATTGATCTCCACCATGGAGAGACATCTGAGGCTAAATCTTGATTTCCAGAGTGTGATTCAGAGATGGAGAAATGATTGCTTAATAGAGCTCCTCTACATTTATAAAATGAAAGTAAGCGTTGGGAATTAGGGTTTCTAAGAACAACTGAAGCCATTGATTAGACTACTGATCAAGCAAGAATCGAGAGAGAATTATTGAAACCCTAGATTGAGAAGAACCATCCAGAGTGAGGCCGAAAAATATTTAAGGGGTTTTTTCGTGAGCTTCTGAGTTTTAAGGGTTTTAGAGAGGTAAAGGTAATGTTAATCTTCTACAAGGAGCTTCCTAATATATTGTTACCAGCGTTGATTTTCATCACGTCAGAAACATGTGAAAGTGGTGGTCAATACTTTGCGCTTGTAAGTTATTTTTCCCTGGCTCGAGTGTGATTACGTTTTAAAAGGGCTCATTTCATTTACACATGTTTATGAACGCATTTTTTTGGGTTGTTTGCTTTTCCAGGGGCTATTTGATAGGACAAACTAGGTCATGATAGAAGCTCCATCGTTTTTTATCTGCGTACTAGAGCTTCATTCGTGTCGGCTTCCATGATAAGTAGTTTTTTTAATGTGTCAATTTTGAAATGTATCATTGTGTGTTAATTTTAATCCGTATCATTTATCTATTGTTATTATACAGAATGATCGATAATTTGTTCCCCTTATTTTGTGATTGTCATGTTTTTAAATATATTATAACCAATACTTTAAAGAAAGCCAACCAACTTCTAAAATAAAATATTATATGTGTCATAACTATAAATAAAAAAATATTGTCTGTTATTGCACTAACCAACAACCACTACCACTAGAACAATCCATTACCATTACTTTATCTACCACCACTACTTCCACTAGCTCCAACACGACTCACCAACACTACCCAAACCACTCCTAATCTATATTGATATAATTTATATAAAGTGACAATCGTTATAGGTGTTCTTTAAATTGTCATGTTTTCTTTTATATTGTAATCGAGTTTATTTAAACACTATAAACGATCAGTCATACATCTACCCCAGTATAGTTTACTTGTGACGTAATGACAGAGAATTAATATTCACCCCTACTACTCACCAACACATAAGCGGTGAATTGTACACTTTTCTTAAATGGGTGAAGATCCATTTGTCTGTCTGGTTACCATAAATACTAGTGGTGCGCCCGTGCTTTACACGAGCTCAGATTGATTATACCAAATCTAATTATACGACGAATTTATTATGTGGGGATTGGTTTTTGCATCATGCTTACATTGTCATCGTTGTTTTATAGGATTTTCATTATTATGTTTCTATCTAGCTCCTTGTGTTAATTTTTTGTATTTGTTTTTGAAGGTCTTGATTTTTTTTACTCGTTCTCAGTCGTACAATTTAAATTCATTCAAATAAAAACCATGATTTTAACTGAAATTGAAGGCATAATCAGCATAACTTCTCATCTTTCAAATTTCAAGCATAACTTTAAAACCAAACATACCTGAATTGTGTGCACTGTATTTCAAACTGTAAATCTTTACAGCTTACCTACAATGTTTCTAACACAACTTTACAGTACTTTGTTTTAAATCACATGACCTTTTTTACAAAGCTCAATGCCTATCAAACATATCAATACAGATAAACCCATCTAATTGAAACAGTGGAAGAAGATAAGCGACTTATATACCATTTCTACTACTACCGTTCTCAAGGAGACTTTCTGTTTCTTAACCACTCCCCCAAGCTCTTTCTTTCCAAAGGCTCTCTACATGCTCAAAGCTTAACCGTTTTGTTTCTGGTACAAAAGCGAACACGAAGAAGAAGACGATGAAAGCCACCCCAGCAAGAAACAAAAATGTGGAAGCAGTACCCACTGTTGCAGCAATTGAGAGAAATGATTGTGCTACAATAAGATTTGAAACCCAATTATCGGTAGGAGACATCCCACCACAAACTTCATGGTACAGGCCCCATTCCCAGAGAGAATAATCCTATGTGAAGTACTAATCCCACAATGGCAAACCTGCCAGAACTGCTTTTAGCCTCCATTGAGGCTGTAAGCCTCACAGATTTCAGAGATAGATTGTGATGACTATAAAAAGAATGCTCCAGAAAGAACCATTAGAAATAATACCACACCGAACAAACTGGTAAGGGCTAGTCAGCATCTCTCAAAGCGGTCTATTAAGATGATTCCCAACACTGTTCCAATAGACTTCGAGTGCAGAGTGCATATATTCTTTGTCTAATATTTAACTGTTGGTTGCACTTCAAACCTAAACCTAATGCATACAAATCAAAACTAACATAAATCAAAATCATATCAACACAAATTGAACTCATAAAGAAATTAACATCAAAAATTGTTATTGAACCCACCTAAAGGGCATGGTGTTTATTTTGGTGGTGGTAGATGGAATGTGACTAAGAGAGTTATGGTAGTGTCTCGTGGTTACAAGACAGGTACTCTTTATATGTATTCAAGTCTGAGAGACTTGTCTATTGTTGGCATGACAACAGTATATACATGTGCAGTAGATACAGTTGCAGTTGCTGAATCTAGTGATACTCTATGGCACCAAAGGCTTGGACATATGAGTGAGAAGGGCATGAAGGTACTTCAGACAAACGGAAAACTACCAGAATTGAAGACCATTGATGTTGGTATGTGTGAGAGTTGCATCCTTGGGAAGCAGAAGAAAGTCAGCTTCGTCAAATGCGATAGATCTCCAAAACCAGAAAAGTTAGAGTTGGTGCATACTGATTTATGGGGACCATCTCCAGTTCCATCACTTGGTGGCTCATTATACTACATCACACTTATTGATGACTCGACCAGAAAGGTATGGATTTATTTTCTGAAAAATAAAAGTGATGTATTTGATATATTTAAGAAGTGGAAGGCTTTGGTAGAAATTGAGACAGGTTTGAAACTGAAGTGCCTAAGATCAGATAATGGGGGTGAGTATATTGATGGTGAGTTAAGAGAGTATTGTGCTACAAATGGAATCAGAATGGAGAAGACCATCCCAGGGACACCACAACAGAATGGAGGTTGCATGCTGGGTTGACAAAAGTTTTTTGGACTGATGCAACCAACACTGCAGCTTATCTGATCAATAGAGGACCATCGGTTCCGTTGAATTTCAAATTGCCAGAGGAGGTATGGAGTGGTAAGGAGGTAAATCTTTCTTTTTTAAAAGTATTTGGATGCTTGTCATATGTACATGTTGATGTCAATGCTAGAAACAAACTTGATCCCAAATCCAAGAAATGTTTCTTTATTGGCCATGGAGATGATGTTTTTGGTTATAGATTTTGGATGTAGAAAACGGAAAATTATCAGAAGTAGGAATGTCATCTTCAATGAGAAGGTTATGTACAAGGACAAATCAAATGCAGTTGAATAACCAGAGGCACCAAAGGTAAAAAATTCTGCTTATGTTGATTTGGGTGAGATTTCTAAAATCAGTGTACAAGAGAAGGTTGTCCAGAACCAGGAAAACGAAGTGCCTGAGATAGAATCGGGTAGTTCAGCTTCTCCAAACCCCAGTACTCTGGTTCCCACTCTTAGGAGAAGCAGTAGGGTACCCAAGGAGTGAATCGTTATTCACCCTCTTTTCAGCACATCTTGTTGTCAGATGGAGGTGAGCATTGAAATTATGTTGAAGCTTTGCAAGTTGAGAATTCGAGCAAGTGGGAGTTAGCTATGAAAGATGAGATGAATTATTTGCTCAAGAATCAGACTTGGCAGCTAACCGAGCTACCAGAAGGGAAGAAGACTTTGCATAACAAGTAGGTGTACAAAGTAAAAGAAGTGCATGATGGGAGTACACGTTACAAGGCCAGGCTTGTTATGAAGGGTTTTCAGCAAAAAAAAGGTGTAGACTACACCGATATTTTTTCTCCAGTTGTGAAGTTAAATACAATCAAATTGGTTTTGAGAATTGTGGCTGCACAGAACTTATATCTTGAGCAGTTAGACGTGAAGATTGTATTCCTTCACGATGATCTAAAGGAAGACATTAATATGGTGCAACCACAGGGCTTCGGAACACAGGGAAAGGAGAATCTGGTTTACAAATTGAGTAAAAGCATGTATGGTTTGAAACAAGTTCCAAGGCAATGGTATATGAAGTTTGACAGTTTTATGGGTACCACCGGCTTCATTAAATGCGAATCAGATCATTGTTGCTACATAAAGAGGTCTAAAAACACTTTTATGATTTTGCTGCTATATGTGGATGATATGCTTATTGCAGGGCCTAACAGTGAGGAAATAAATGATCTAAAAAAGAAACTGTCAAAGCAGTTTGCAATGAAAGATTTGGGAGTTGCAAAACAAATTCTTGGTATGAGGATCACGAGAGATAGCAATCATGGTACCTTGAAGCTTTCGCAGTCAGAATATGTGAACAAAATTCTGAAAAGGTTTAACATGGAGAGTTCCAAAGAGTGGGCACGCCTTTAGGTAGCCACTTTAAGCTAACCAAAGACCAGTCACCTAAGACAGCAGAAGATGAGGCTTATATGAAGAAGATTCCTTATGCATCGGCGATTGAGAGCCTTATGTATATCATTGTCTGCATTAGACCAGATATTGCACATGCAGTGAGAGCTGTGAACGTGTACATGAGTAATCCAGGAAAGCAACATTGAGAGACAGTCAAGTGGCTACTTCGGTATTGGAAGGGTACTGCAGATACATCACTTTGTTTCACAACTTCTAGTATGAAGTTGCTGTGTTATGTTGATGCTGACTTGGCTGGAGATGTTGATAGTACAAAGAGTACTACTGGGTATGTGTATACTTTGGGTGGTACAACTGTGAGCTGGGGTTCTAATTTACAAAAGATAGTAGCCTTATCTACTACAGAGTCAGAATATGTTGCTGCTACTGAGGCGAGCAAGAAGATGATATGGTTACAGCGTGTTTTAAACGAATTGGGTATGAAGAAAGGAAATGGAGTTTTGCACAGTGATAGTCAGAGTGCTGTTTTCTTAGCGAAAAATCCGACATACCATTCCAGAACCAAGCACGTAGATATTAAATATCGTTTCATTCGATCTTTGATAGAAGATGGTCAGTTGACACTTAAGAAGATTGACGGAGCAAAGAATCCAACAGCATGTTGACAAAACCAATGACCCTTGAAAAACTGAAGTTGTGTGCAGCTTCAGTGGGTCTGCAAGCTTGATGATTGGTTAAGAGAGTTGTTACAATGATTGTTGTGTTTTGATGTTTTTTCAGAGTGAAATTAGGGCGCACTATGATGTGACCAATCCCCAAGTGGGAGATTGTTATGTTTGTGTTGAACCTGGTAATGCACAACCCGATTTCACACTTGACCCGATTCGACGGGCGGCCCGTTAAAAAATTAAATGAAACTTTTAAGAGATTTATTTATGAAACCGCAAGCCCAGAACGATAGGCCCAGACCCGAAAGTGACATAAACAATCCTCCACGGGATCCGAGGCAACACCAACCCAAATTTTTCAGCGGTTTCTATATATAGAGAGTTATCCTATCTAGGGTTTGTATCTTAAGATTATTATCATCATTGTATTTCTTTGGAACTCTGTTTTGAGATCATAGTGAAAACCGCAACCGCTTATGTAAACCAAGTAAATCTTGTGTGTTCTTATTTTTTTCGTTTTGTTTTCTTTATAGTATCAATCCTAACAAACTCATCCAATACATCTTCCTCGTCGTAAGCAGAGTAATTAAGTTCCTACAACCAAACATTTATTGTCTACCCTCTCTCCTTGCTGCTTATTCTCTGCATCAATAATAAAAAATCAGTTACATATATAACTTTAATTAAACAACCAATTGACCAAAGAGATTAAACCCATTCGCGAAATCGAATTAATCACATTCGTGAAATCAACTAATTTTCATTTGTAAACCTTTCGAGATTTTGTTTACAAAGATTTTATGGAAGACACTTGAAGAGTGGTGGTGGTCAAAAATTACCTCACAATTTTGAGGAAGAATTCAGTGACTGCATCCTTTGAAAAAGAATAACAACCATTTAGTTTCATCCTAATTATAAAAGATAAACTAAACATAACTTTCCTAAATATTTTTTGCATACACAAATATAGAGTTCAAAGTGACAAATTAGACTCATCTGTAGTTCTCAGACTGGATCATTTCTTTATTGATTTCATGAGCTGATCAGTTAGTAGGAGGTGCCTAGCAGAGGTACATGTTAAATTGTATCACCATTAAAATCTGAAAGTTACCTACTAAAGCAGGTTAAATGACTGAAAAATATACAACCTTTCTAATGCTCTCTATACCTGCCAATATACATATACAAATGAATACCAATACATCAATCCCAATGATACTAGAAAATGGAAAACAATGAAGGAGATTACAATAGAAGTCGTTGACCTGTAACGTGTCTTACACCTTCATAGTGCAGCAGGAGCGAGCGATAGGCTCGCCAAGCATTTCAGGTTTATCAAAGAAATCACCGTCTAGGTCAAGTGCAAGAGCGATGATCTTTGCTACTCAACTGAATCAAAACAAAAGGAGCAAGATAACTAATTACATAGTGCTTCATAATAAACTCAAATTCTTCATAAATCAGATGTAACCCGTGTATGCACATTATGGGACACGCAGAAGAAACCATCAACGAAACTTGTTTTTCAGTAACAAAAACTCAAGGTTTAGAACTTTCCTATATCTCTCATAAAGCAATAAGTAAGTGATCACTGATCCAAGACTGGGAAGCACATAGAATGTTCACAGAACAATGAAAAGATACTTACGAAGTGAATGATTGAATACTAAGTAATAAAACAATAATTAAATACTAAGTTATACGTAAATGGGCGCAGTACCATTCGTACACCATTCTAAGCCAATGATAGTCACTTTATTAAACACATTAGACATGGGTATGAAACAATCCTATATCTGCCAGTTGGTGCTTGAACAATATTTCTGTAAAACCGCGCCTTAAACATTAACTTAGCCTTTACCACCACCACTCAAGATGCCTTGATTATTGCTGGATAACCAACCACCTGACAATACCCCACAATCTCTATTGTTCAAGCAAGAACATAACCATGTACCATAATCTAACTTTTCTTACCGCAGTACTAATGTATATTAGTATATGACAAAAACTATAAAATGGAAAATTAGTCGAACTGACTTTTGAAAAGATTCAAATACTAACAAATCCAAAAAAGCAAGCCGCACCTTTAAACATATATGATCCTTGCATAACTTTCCAATTCAGTATTTCTGCAACATAAAGATGATTTTTCATCCATATATATTTCTTGATAAATTTGAAGCAACAAACTCTTACTGCGCTTAGTCAAGGTTGCTGATTTAGAACCTTCCATCTCCCGAGCTCATATCACCCGATGCTTTGCTAATCCTTTGAAACCACAAATAACTTAGCCTCCTCGCTTGACACCTGGATCCCAAAATGATCATACACCACTTGGATTTGAGTAATTTTTAATTTACGTAATGAAAACACACATTTAACGATTATTTTTCATGTTGCTGAATTCGAAAACCTATCGAATTTCCATAAAAAATACATGCATGCATATATGAAAATTAATTCCCCTGATCAATCATTACCCGGAAACAACAAAACATGACTATCTGACTTGAACACTCATCACACATACCGATCAAAATCAACAATTCAAGATAGTAAACTACCTGGTTCATAACAGTAACTGGATAACACAAAGTTTTACACGCACACCCAGATTAAAATTGCAGAAATTGACATTTTTCTCCACTGCAGTTGCCATAAAATACAATTCTAGTTAGTCCTTCTAATGCTTTTTTTCTTTTGTATTTTAGATGAAGTATATAGTGGTTCAGACATTCCTGTGTGCCTTTGGTGTAGTTATGCTGCTGTTACCGAGCAAGAAGCTTTTGAGAAACAAATGCAACTTTGAGCAAAGATAATTTCTTGTTACATTGTTCTTAATCTGCATAGTATGAACATCTGCTGGGTTAAAACCAAGAGGTGTTGCAGTTGTTTTAGCATATATATCGTGAATATCAATGTCGTCAAATCTTAGTAGGATACTTATTTCTACCAACCTTGCAAAAATAAGAAAATCAGGTGGCTCATAATGCCAACTTCTTGAATATCAATGCCGTCAAATCTCTGTAGGGTACTTCGCAATAATATCCTAATCTATTGATGTGATAAATCAAAAATGAAAAATCAATTTAAGAGCCCAAAACTACATAGCTTAGGATACTATATAAACCTATTTTAGAAGAGAATTAAAAACCCACATAAGCATCATAACCAAGGGCATCGAACTGCAAAAAAAATTTAATGTCAAAGATGAAAGATGTGGAATAACTAATACACTAACAAAGAATTCAATTTCTTAATCCTGAATAAAAGTTACAAAAAAATTGAAATCCTGATTGACAAACTCCCTTGTTCACATACCTGAATAACATTAAGCCTTGTCTCTGTAAACTAAATTAGAGATTTACCTAGATCACAAAATAAAATTGAAAAAGGGAGCAAACCCTAATCTCTGTTTGGTTTGATTAGAAAACCCCACCTATAAAATCAAAAGACAGTGAAATAGGAAAAGAAAGTAAGTAATCAAAAACTCAAAATAAAACAACGAACAACAACATAAGAAAGAGAAAACTGGAATTAGGTTTAGTGTGGAAGAGAAGAAGAGGCGCGGTGGGGAAGAGAAAACTAGAATTAGGTTGAATGACCCGGCGATACCTTGATTTGACATTTGCAGTACGTTTCCTTCCACTGTTCTGGTTCACCGTTTAATGGAGTTCGCAGATTAGGTTTTGGAGTAAAATGGCGGTAGTAGAGGGAATTCTTCTGAATCTCTGATAGAGGGGTAAGTATGGATTCATTCATATATATATATATGTAAGTACGGAGCATCCCCTAAAAATTCCTATTAATCTTGTTCGATAAAAATTATGATTATCATTTATGATTATAAATAATCATAAATTGACAAATAATTACGTTATTAATTATTTTTTTAATAAATTTTAATAAAAATATTTTTATAATAATTGATTATTTTATAAAAATACTTTTAAAGAGAAGAGGAAATAATGATAATTTAAGTTTTTTTAGTCCATTATTATTTTTTTGTCTTTCTTTTGATAGTTTAGAGAAAATAAAAAAAAAATCTAATTCATTTTTTAAAAAAAAATTGATTATAATAATTTTTATAAACAATTTTTTTCTACTTATAAAAAAAATGAGTTTTTTCAATTATAATTAAAATAATCAGTTATTATAAATTTTAACAAAGACCTATATAATGGATTATGGGATGAATAATAGATTATAAGTTCATAATCCATTATAATAATGATTACCAAACAGTCTAAACTATATTCAAAATAATTAAAATGAAGCTTTTTAAGAAGATAAATTATTAGTTATGATATAACATAAAGAGAAAGTAATTATGTCTAAGAAATTAGATATTAAAAAATACATATAAAAAATAGCTCCCTCCACAACCTTAAATATCCTGGGTATTCAATCTGGATTTCTTAAGATTCAACAAGTATCCTAGGTATTCAATTTACTTAAGATTTCTTAGGATAGTAAAAGGTCCAAGATATACAAGGATTCTTACGGATATTTGTATGCAAAATATGTATGTTATTATCTTTTATCCATCTCAACCCAAACCATGAGAGTTTCATGGATTCTTATGGATAGCTCACATACTTTTTTTTTTCTCTTTCTATATCAAGATAAGCTAATTTTTCCAACCGAAACATATTATTTCATCCAATGGATTTATGATATTTGATGATGTTGGTCATGAGTTTCTCTTTTAAAAATAGCCTCTCTTTCATTGACCGACCGGAACATCATTGTATTTTTCTTTCATTCATTTACATATGTTTCCCTTGTTGATAACCTCTTCAAACTTTGGCATTTGACCCGAAATATAAAAATCTTTTATGAAACTCTTTTGGTTTTATATGTATTGTAATTTTGTTCTTGATAAACTATTTGGAAGTCTAAAAATATGTGTCAATCTTTATAAATCTAAATTAATCCATTATAATCCAAAACTATATATATATAAGAATCTATAAAAAAAAATTAAGAATCTAATTAATCCACTAGATTTAGGTAAAACTATAATCAATCTATATTTATATAAATCTTGATCCAATACATCCCTGTTAATTGCGAAACAAATAAATCCGATCTACACCTTCCTTCGTCTCCGTTACATAGACTAATTATCAAATTACTTTTTAGTATATCGAGAACTGGCTCAACTAACAGAAGAATAAGAACTTGCACCCAATAAAAGACAACATTTCCTAGCGTATGCTCCCCCTGTATCTGTGCTACAAACTATTTTTTATACTGGAATTCTTGATTTAACTTTCCTTTTCATATTTTTTAATCTACCAAAACTAACTTTAACGTTCCATACTTGACACCACTTAGGGAAACTAGCATTCCATATTATATATAGAATTGTATAGATTTTTTCTCTTCTGTAATTAAAAGTTGAATTAGATTTGAATTCTAGAGTTTTTAATCACATAAAAAAAATATAGGGGTTATTTGATAACTATTATTATAATAGATTATGAGTCCATAATCAATTATCCAGCCCATAATCCATTACGTAGGTGTTTGTTGAGGGTGTTTGGTAAAAATTATCATTATCAATTATGATTATAGATAATCATAAATTGAAAAAAGATTATGATATTAATCATTATTATAATAAATATTAACAAACAATTTTTTGGGATAATTGATTATCTAAAAAAAATAATCATTTATATGATAAGTTGTTTGGTAAATATGTTTTTCATTATCATTTTAATTTTCTTTTAAAATTAGAAATACACAAATTTAACCATGGTTCAATACATCAACAATTTGATCATAGCTGGTCTCAGTATTTAAATCTATACATGGCATCGGCTATTTGATCTCTCATGTGGTTCATTTCACTGCTTCTTTGTTGATGAGCATACATACCACTAAATACGGGTTCATCAGGCGGGGATGTATCAACATCTATGACATTATCTTCATTTGCATAATATGCAAATAGTTCATCAGACCTGGACTCAATCCTAATAAAATTGTGAATTGCACATGTTGCTACTAATAGTACTTGGGTGTTGTATGGAAATGAGGCTGGATCCCTCATAATTGGAAAACGAGATTTGGGAACTCCAAAACTTCGCTCGATTGCATTCCTTAACGAGGAATGCCCAAAATTAAATAACTCTTTTGCAGTGAACCTTCTATTTCTTCCTCTTCTACGGTCGTGCAAGTGATATCGAACTCCTCGATATGGAGCGAGAAAACCAGGCATGTTTGGATATCCAGCATCAACGACATAGTACTTTCCTGCAAGTAAAAAAAGAACATCGAGTTAAGAATTCTTGGTCATAAATAGAAAAATCATAATCAAATTTCCATATTTTGATACAACTATGTACATGTCAAAGTTTAATGCCATCAATGTAAATGAAGATACATACATGCTGAGGTATTGAAGAAAACCACACAACCAGGTCAAAGTTTTAGCTGTTAACTGACACACTTATTCGGATGCAAAAAAATCCAACTACATATGCTTTAAAATTAACTGACTTTTTAGGGGCATGAGGAAACATGAGTCTTCTATTACTCAAAGCTTCCCATAAAATTCTTAAGTCATTTGCAGACCCTTCCCACCCATCATAAATATATGTGAACCTCAAATCAAAAGAACATGCCGCCATAACGTTATGAGATATATTTCCTTTCCTATCAATGTAAGGTGTTTGTTGGGGGAGTGGTACAATGACTTTAATATGAGTTCCATCTATAGCGCCAATGCAATCCTATAAAATAGGTATGGATATCTACAACATAAGAAGAAAAAAAAACAAGACAAAGCTATGATAGATATCATCTATGTACCTTGAACCATGGGTAATATTTAGTGTTGTTGAGAATTTCAACTGGAGTCTCAGAAAAAGAAGGAGGTTTTATGAGTTCTTTCGAAATTTCCATGATAGCTCCCAATAGTTCATTGAATTATCTACTTATAGCTTCACCGGAATGTTGAAATCTTTCTTGTAACATTCTGTTATGTTCATTGTGTCCAATGGTGAGAAGAAAAATTGCCAACTGCTTTTCTATAGTAATCCATCGACTATCATGTAACAATTCCCTTTCTCTTAGAATATGAGACAACCTTAGAAAAACAATTTTCTCCATACGATACTGCTCATAACATCTACGCGGATGGCCGTGCAAAATCTCTTGCATGTGTTGATGTCCCGTTAGTATAGATTTCTACAAGGTTCTCTGTATATACGACCCTTTTGGTTCTCAATAACTGCTCCAACCACAAGTAATAAGGTGCAGTCTTCAAGCTCTTCGTTGGAGTCCATATCCTAATAATTCAGTACATATGGATAATTCAGTTGACAAACTAACGAGGGTCACAACTATGTCTCTATGGCTGATACTGCAGACCAACTTACATTTAAAACCAAATCATTTTACATGGTTAACTCAGATAAGTTGACTAACATATAATCAAGGAAATATGCAGTATTATACCGTATCGAGGAGAGCTCCCAGGCGATCATCGAAAGTTATCTCCACAACAGTTGCGTTTGGATCCGAATCCTGATCAATTATTACTTTGGGAGTAGGAACTGTATCAGTCCCGCTAGAACTTCCATCCTGTTATACCCAAAAATTCTAAGTACTTCATCAACCGCAAAATATTAAGCACATAAATATTACTAACAATGTCTGAAATATAACTTCACAATACCTGTACAGAAGCTGTAGATGAAGCTCGTGGGACTTTCTCAGCTATAGAAGATGACAATCTGAAAAATCCCAACCACGTAACTAAAACAGAAACAACGACAAGCTTAAATTATGAGCAAGAAATAACTGGAACACAATACTACGGGAAAGAATATGAGCTAGTCATTCAAATAAATGAATCTGGGAATGGGTCACTAAATCACTGGGTTAGTTAGTTTCATATATGTATGTAACTAACTAACCCAATGATTGCAACTTGCAAATCATCTATTTGGATATAATGATGTTAGCAATATGTCACTTAAAACATAGTTGTCTATCACTCTTAACTGTATATAATCAGGGTAACTAGTCTGTCTGCCTGTGCATGAGTAGTGAAAGGAATAACGATCTGCAAGAGAGAACAGATAAAATAACAACATGGCTCATTTTCTGCACAATTACAACTTTTCTGGGGATAGTTTACACATCACAATGAAACAGAGGAGAAACATGTTACAACACATACACTAAACAAGAAAAAATAAAAAACTACAGTGCTCTTACAATCTCAATGCTCTAAATGAACTTTTTGTCAGTACATACATACATAATATAGATATATCACAATTCAACCAAGTCATGATTCACCATATTCTTTTAATGAGTCTTCTTTGAACCTCCATCCTTTTCCAGACTCCGTTTATCCCTTGCAAGTGGATTACAAGTGTAAGTCGCTTCTGCAACTTAGTTAGATGCAAGTGGACTTAGCAAACTGTTTGGCCAACTCTTACATGTCTTAACATCTGTTGCCTGTTTTGCTTGAACTAGAAACACAATTTGTTAAACTAGACTATCTGAAATATAAACTAATTATATCTAAAATGCAAGAAATTGACTGCAAAAAATTGTCAAAGAGCAAGCACTATTGTGGCTTTAGAGCAAAGCCCGTGGAGGTATATTTGGCAGGGGATGAACAAACTGAAAAAAATGGATCTTGTTTAATATCCAATAGTTGAAGTGTCACATTTATCTTCTTTCAAACTATGTCTGAGATAGGCATGGCACCTGAAGTGAGAGGGATGTATCAATCACTAGTTGTCATGTTTAGGATATCCCATTCGAGGCCATACTACTTTAGAATGTACAAATGGTTGCTGGTTGGCATGTTTGGATTAAACTTGGTCACCGGTGTATGGTCCATTTAGGATGTTGGCTTCTATGTGCATGGTTGTCATGCGGTATTTCGTAAGGCCTTTGTTAATTTGACTATAGTCTACAGGTATCTCATATGGATATCACATAAACCGCTCGTACACCTGTTTGCTTTCGTACTTAACCTCTGGTTTCTGCACAAATATGAAGATGAAATGTGGCTGGAGAGAATAGGATAATAATCCCTTACTAACATGAACTAGATAAGTGTTCAGCTGGCGACATAATAGGATACTAACAACAACATAAACTTTAAACACCTCGGGATTGGTATTTCTGTTGATCAATGAACTCTGTGTGGATTTGCCATAATCATATTCTACTATCTAACCCAATCTAGGATTACATTGTCCACCAAATAAAAATATTAGACATGGTACTCAGGTCTTCAACTCGGAGTTATACAGCTCTTAGGTGAAGGAAAGGCAAGGCAAGGCAATTACTGTTCTCCAGTATGGCAAGGAAAGGCAAGGCATGACATAACAAAGAAAAGCGCCAACTCCTTGTATTTTTCATAGCTAAAGAACAGGTTTTACCCTTTTTAGTAACTCTACTGCAAACTAAACTCTTGGCTCGACAGTATTCAGCCGAATAAGTTATACAACTCCATAATACTACAGAACCAAAATGAGCTACAATTACTATCAAAATAGATCCATGAGAAAATGTATTTCCGAAGATGATTTATGGAAATCAGGCATTCTAGTTTATCAACAATCGTTCCTGAAACCAACTCCTACTGCATCAGCAGAGTGCAGATGACAACATGTCATATCATCGATTAAGTGATTTATCATCAATTTTTTGATAAAGATATAATGATTCCAGAAAAATAAGGGTTAAGTTTTAGTCGCTGAGTTATTCATATTCGTGCTATTACAGGTTAGGCTAAGCAAAATCAACATTTTTTCAGCTGAAAAACCATTCAAATGGGCACAACATCAAATCAAACTGTTCTACCTGAAAATGGCTTGCTCTATCTAAACGTCTTACCCGAGAATTTATGTCCACTTTGATATCAGCTGTGATGTTCTTCTGTTCAGCTGGGTGTTCACGTCTACTAAGAATAGCTCACCTCTCTTTGTTCCAGATGAAAAAATCGCCTACAGAAGCAAACAACAAGAACATAGTCAAATAATTCTGACCTCAAAAACCATGAACAAATTTTAGATTACATAACAAATCCAATAAATATTACATATTACAAAATATACGATGTACTAACTAAATCACAAAGATTAAGAATCACATTCATAATGCCAAGTTTCCAAAACCAAATCTATTAATAAGTGAATCCATAATCAGTAAACCTAATGGTTACTTAGCATCCATTTCTTTAGCATTCTCACAACAAACAAAAACAACCAGTTCAAATTAAAAATAAAAAGACCATTTTGACGAAGGTTCAAATGACATAAAGATTATCCTAATACTCTACGAACTCTCGCAAACTCTAAGACCCAAGATTCTTCAACCATTCCTTTTGATTACTAGGATCTAGTGACATAAAAAACTGTCTCCATCCGACATCTTGAAACTTCTCCAACGCCGCCATTAGACTTCGTACACTCACGCAATCAAGAGATTGCAAATACGTGGTACAATTCGGTGTGGAATAAGGGTCCTTATCCAAATCAGTAACGTATTTAGCTTTTGTCGCATCAGCAATAGCAAACAAAGCTTCACTTAAACCAGCGGAACCAGTAGCTCTTTTAGTCTGACCATAATGATTTGATGCTGGAGCTTTTCGTTTTCCTCTTTCATTGGCTTTCTCGTTTGAGCTTTCACTTACTTCCTCCACTCCAACAATGAACGATCCTTGCCTTGAGGACTTCGATGGAGTATCAACATCTACGTATTCAGCGGAAGCATATGCATTAGAACCCGTTGCAGTTGAATCACCGAAAATGGTACACAAGTCTTCATAAATAGGGCAACCAATTGTCTTGTACTTTTTTTATCCGGGTTTTCCTACATCAAAACAATACAAATTATCTATTGCCCACAATAAATCACAAATAAAAATACAACCTATAATAACAACAAAGAAGATGATATCAATTTACCTTGAGATATGCATCCCACACTCCTTCGTCATCAACTATATTTTTTTTCTCTTCGGGATCCCATTCGAAACCACTAAGGGACATGATTTTCTTAACTTCATTGTATCTACCCCTCAACACACTATATTTATTCTTAATTTGCTCCATAGTCAAATTCTGTTCATATTTCTTGTTGAGCTCATCTTTGACTTCAGTCCATGCTTCTTTCAAAAAATATTTTGGCTTCTTACCACCAAGCATTTGAGTGATCAGAAGTTCACACAAGGTTTTTTCCATATTAACAGTCCATTTGGCAGTTTCAGTTGACATTCTATTGAATCCAATTGTTAAGAAAATGTTAGTACACAAAAGTTAGTCTATGCCAATATGATTTTGAGTACCTTTCTTACAAACAGATTGTAAAAATAACCATTCCAATTATTGGAAAAACACCCAAATCAAGTTCAAATAAAAAAACTAGATATCAACAACATTGATCGAAATTAATCTTAACCCAGTTTACAGTAATATCTAAATAAACCAAACTAACCCTTATTTTTAAAAATCTGATTTTATAAAAGCCTAATTTTAAAAACTAAAACAATCTAACACATACTATTGTAATCAACAAAGATTAATAAAGAGACAATGTGATACGTCATACCTATTTAGTCCACTGATTTTTTCGATTCAAGTTTCTAGGTTTTGTTGTTGAAGCTTCGATTCAAACTTCTAAGTATTTGTAAGTCACGACTGATCAAAAAATAGGAAGAAGAAGAAGGGGTTGAGTGGTGATGGAATATGGCTTTAGCAAAGTGAAGAACCTGAGGGTGGAGGAGGGACCGAGAGGGAGGAAAGAATGAGAGAAAAAAAAACGCGATTTAAATTTTGAGGTAAAAAACCGATTATTTTAATTTTTATAAACAGGTTTTAACTAATTATGAAATTAATCGATTTTTTCATTTCTACTTAAAATAACCGGTTTTTATAAATGTTACAAACACCCCTAGAATAGATTATGCGCTTGTATAACTGATTATTAGTTGATAACCCATTAAAATAATGGTTACCAAACACCCACTATATAATGGATTATGGGCTGGATAATGGATTATAGGTTCATAATCCATTATAATAATGATTACCAAACAGCCTATGAGGGTGTAAAAATTATCATTATCATTTATGACTATAAATAATCATAAATTGAAAAATGATTATGATATAAATCATTATTATAATAAATTTTTAACAAACAACTTTTTGGGATAATTGATTATATTAAAATAATGCTCTTGAAGAGGAGAGAAAAGAATGATGATCTAAGAATTTTTTTTTAGTCCACTATTATTTTTTTATCTCTCTCTTGATAGTTTAGAGAAAATAAGGAAAAAAATCTAATTTATTTTTGTTAAAAATAATAATTTATTATGATAATTTTTATAAATGACTTTTTTCTACTTATGAAAATAATGAGTTTTTCCAATTATGATTAAAATAATCAGTTATTATAAATTTTAACAAACAGCTATATAATGGATTATGGGCTGAATAATTGATTATAGGCTCATAATCCATTATAATAATGGTTACCAAACAACCCCTATATATTTTTTTATGGGGTAAAAAATCTAGAATTCAAATCTAATTCAACTTTTAATTACAAAAGAGAAAAAATCTATAAAATTCTATATATAATATGGAATGCTAGTTTTCCTAAGTGGTGTCAAGTATGGAAGGTCAAAGTTAGATTTGGTAGATTAAAAAATATGAAAAGGTAAGTTAAATCAAGAACTCCGGTATAAAAAATAGTTTGTAGCACAAATACAGGGGGACAATACGCTAGGAAATGTTGTCCTTTATTGGGTGCAAGTTCTTATTCTTCTGTTAGCTGAGCCAGTTCTCGGTACACTAAAAAATAATTTGATAATTAGTCTATGTAATGGAGAAGAAGGAAGGTGTAGATTGGATTTATTTGTGTCGTAATTAACAGGGATGTATTGGATCAAGATTTATATAAATATAAATTGATTATAGTTTTGCCTGAATTTAGTGGACTAATTAAGTTTCTTAAAAAATTATAGATTTATATATATATATATATATATATAGTTGTGGATTATAATGGATTAATTTAGATTTATAAAGATTGACACACATTTTTAAACTTCCAAATAGTTTATCAAGAACAAAATTACAATACATATAAAACCAAAAGAGTTTCATAAAAGATTTTTATATTTCGGGTCAAATGCCAAAGTTTGAAAAGGTTATCAACAAGGGCAACATATGTAAATGAATGAAAGAAAAATACAATGATGTTCCGGTCAATGAAAGAGAGGCTATTTTTAAAAGAGAAACTCATGACCAACATCATCAAATATCATAAATTCATTGGATGAAATAATATGTTTCGGTTGGAAAAAGTAGCTTATCTTGATATAGAAAGAGAAAAAAAAAAACAAGTATGTAAGCTATCCATAAGAATCCATGAAACTCTCATGGTTTGGATTGAGATGGATAAAAGATAATAACATACATATTTTGCATACAAATATCCATAAGAATCCTTGTATATCTTGGACCCTTTACTATCCTAAGAAATCTTAAGTAAATTGAATACCTAGGATACTTGTTGAATCTTAAGAAATCCAGATTGAATACCCCGGATATTTAAGGTTGTGGAGGGAGCTATTTTTTATATGTATTTTTTAATATCTACTTTCTTAGATATAATTACTTTCTCTTTATGTTATATTATGACTAATAATTTCTCTTCTTAAAAAGCTTCATTTTAATTATTTTGAACATAGTTTTTAAGCTATTCATGTTTTATAAGCGAAGGAAATTATATTTTTGAACAACGATGCAAATCGTAAAAGGATTTTACAACGCTATATTTTTCAAGACATGGGATTGGTTTTGCTATTGTCTTGAGTATTTTAAGAATAAGTTTAAGTTATTAAATCTAAATTTTTATACATATCAAAAGTAGTGGAATCCATAACCCTAGTGTTTTCTCTTTTTGAACAAATCGATTTTTCTTAGTTTTCTATTTAATTTGAATCATAAAAATTCTTTTAAAATTTTTTCTTTGTTTTTAGCACATAATTTGTTTAGTAGTTAGATAAATATTATCAATTCTCGTGGGAACGACCTGTACTTGTCGCTTCTACATTGTAGACGTCGTGCGATTGCAGTTATTATAACATAGGTTTTTAGCCTATCATAGAACATGACGCCAACCTTGCTTAGTCCTCAAGAACATGTTAACCCTTGCTTGGTCCTTGAGAGCATGACGCCAATTTTACTTAGTTCTCGAGAGCATGACTCTAATCCCATGCTCGGTCTTTGAGAACTTTTGTATAATCTTGACTTTGGAACTTTCCAAGATTGTGTCATTCCCGAGCCTACGGACATCCATGTTTGTTGCTTGCAAGTTTGTGTCATTTCCAAGTCTTATCGCTTTCAATATTTCACACTTCCAAGCTTAGACTTTCTAACTCTATTAAACTCAACACTAGTAATTAGATTATTCGAAAGAGTCATTCATATGACCCCAACCATCAAATATACAAGATATAAAACATATCACAGGGGGATACTCATTGGGTATTCGTCTGGCGGTCTATAGTCTGTGATTTGTAACTAAACATCCACGATAAGAAGGAATTAAATGGAACGTTACTAGAGGAGGGATTAATGAGCATTATGGTTACAGAAATTCTCATTGAAATAATAAGAATTACGGTTTCGAGAATTTTCCCAGCAATATGGACATGTTCTCTGTTGATACATGAAAATTCACTACCTGAGCCAGAAGGTCATTACGTGATTTGTAAGCCCAAGTCCATAAGGGGACTAAGGACTTGACCCGGTCAAAAAAAAGTTAAGTCCGACACTAAATATAATATCCAAGGGTAATAAAGAGAATGAGGATATCAAAGAAAATAAAAGATTGTTGAGCAAGGAGTCAATGTTAGACTATTAAGAAATAAATGACAGTTTTATAATAAAGAAAAAAACATATGTCCAAAGGAAGTAAAAAAGGAAAGTCTGTAAAAGAAAAGGGAGGTGGTACTCGAAGGGGGTCTTTTTTTTTCTCTCTCGTTGGGGAATTGGGTTAGTTTTGAATAGGACTAGGCTCTTACTTTTATCCCTAAAACATTTGGCGACAGTGGAAGCCTAGTTTCTAACCGAGCAGCCCACGTTTTTTCCCTTCTGCGCCCTTCATTTTTACTTGCGTTCTCCCTTTTCCTCCGTGTCTTGTCTTACCAATCATTTTGAGCTTTTCTCCCAAACCACTTCCGCGTTCAAGGCCACTACTATCACTAAGAAAAAAACAGAGCTAACAACCACTTCACCACATCAGCGCTCACCCTACTCTCGATAACACGACTTCTTCTTTCTTCTTCTCAGAACTACCATCAGTTCTTCTTAGAGAGAAACCAGTATCAAAATCAAGATCTAAACCCTAGTTTATCATCTTTTAACCTAAAGTCTTAATCGATTTTGATTACAATCAAAACCAATATAACAATTGCATGTTCTTGAAAAATAGATGTGAATCGGCGGAGAAGAATCGACGAATTTCATCATCAACAATTGCATCTGTAGAGAAAACTCATCAACAACCGATTAAAAAGATAAGTTTAATCCATCTTAATCTCTCTATTTCGATTATAATTGTTAAATCTCTAATTTGGAATTGATTTTCAAAAAGAAATAAACTTAGGGTTTTGAAAACCCAAATCACCAATTTCATCAAAAATTCTCGACCAATTTATAATCGGAGTATAGATTGTTATCATCTCATCTCAATCTTGCTTTTGAGATCAAAATTTCAAAAAATCTCAACTAAAAAATTCTAGGGTTCTTGATCTAAAATCAAGAAATCTGTTTATCTTAAATCACAATTGAAAATCGGTTTTCAGATTTGTAATCAGCGTATCTACATCTCTATTACCCATATCATTGATTTTATTTTTATGAAATTTCAATTTTTCTACCTAATTTTGAACTTGTATCTGTTCTTGACGATTTCAGTGATTTAGCTCAAAAACTGATTAGATGATTAAAACGGCAGATGCAACATGATTATATGATAAAAACTATGTATCTAATCAAATTTTTATCTCAATTTTATTATCAAATTCAATAATCTACAGTATGCAGTAAAAGTGAAGTAATGATGAGTGTGAACTGATATTTCAATGAACTGAAATCTCAAAGAGAAGCAGCAACTCTCAGGATCATCTGTAAAAGCAATGAACTCATACAAGATAAGTGTTCATTATCTCGTTTTCATTTACATCTATCATTTTTCAGAAATAGATTTAAAACTTAAGAGTGATACATATCCTAATATGTGAAATATGAATCGTAAATCCTATATGTTACTTAAAGTATTAGCATAATCTTGAATATGTACATTGAAATCCTGCTTGAATGTTTATATCATAACCTCGCTGCCATGAGTAGCTATTTTACAGCCGAGGAACTTGAGACTAGATAATTTTTCATTATTTTCTTTAAATTTTGATTGCAGTCTGTGTGGATGAATCAATATGAGCTTGAATGTTTCACCTCTCTGAAAGAGTTATAGAATTTTATCTTGCATTCACAACTTACTTGACATTGCATAGCTTTTGATTTTGAATCTTGATTTTAACTCGTAGCTCAATTCTTAGCTCAATTGTTGTGGTTGTCCTGTAGCTCACAAAGAACATTGAGTTATCTTCATTGTATGACTACTCTAAGTCAAATCTGATGCATAACTTAAATGAAACCTTTCAAATTTTGTGCCTAAACTTATTGAGACTAATATGATGTTTCTTAAAGAATAAGTATGACCTTCCGATACATGGGACGAACCCAAATGGTTTTGTTAAGAGCATGTCAAACGTATCTTGAGACATAATATGTTGCATTTCAATGTTTAAACATGCTTGAACATGCATGAAATTTAATCTTATTGCATTCTCTATAGATTGAAGGGTTAATCTTACCTTCAACTCTGAAATCTTGTCACCATCTTTTAAGCTTTAGCATGATCAGCATCATAATCACATTATCTTTGCGTGGCTGTCTGACAACACTTTACGTTTGCTTTAAACTCAGTTAACCTAAGTAGTTGTGTCTTTGCACAGATGAATCTTTGACATGATAACACAATATATCTTCAGCTAAATCTACTAATAGTAGACAATTGTATCTTAAATTTATATGTGTTTGATGTATGATGAATAAGAAACAGCCATAATCTCTGAAACGTGAGTGACAGGTACCTACAAATGTACCAAATAACTCTAGCATGGAGCAAGCCTCTATATAAAGTACAAGTATCTGCAACAAAGAAAGACTTGGAACCACAATAATCTAAATAAAGCGTAGTTGATATCATAACTCTTAGACAGCAACTGGTAGAGAATCCACAACAGTACGAGCCTATGGAGAGAACCCAAGCAATCCGAACCTGTATTTGTAAGATCGAGGGACAGTCAAAGATCAAACTAAATCATGGCAGTAGCCACTTCTCCGCTACAATACAGAATAAGTATTACATCTCCTCCATACACGATTTCATTTATAAAAATACTAGGCTTTTGAATTCTTAACTAGTGTGTTATCATTTCTTAGTATTTTCACTTGATTTATTTTGCGATTGTTGATCTCCTTAAATAAAAATTAAGGCATCTCATCTTGATGAAGTTCATGTCATCAGCGCTGCTTCAATAGTGATCATACATATTTTTGAGAACTTAAGTATAGAGCTTAGCTTGTGATATCGGCTAAACTTCCTAATATCCCTGTGAATGTATATCTCGCCTAAAATCCTATAAGCATGTACCTATGGAAGTTCAACTTTATTTATTTGAAATTGTGTATTATGATAACATATAGCTAGGTCTATATTAGTGAGCATCTAAGCTCCAACAGGTCTTGTAGTGGGTGTTGTCTTTTAATTTTAAGATTACATTTTCGGTTTGAATTGTTAATTGTAATCTACATAGCTAACCTGGTCCGAGTTGGACGTCTAATCTTATACTCAAATGTTATTCTACGCGCATGTATCTCTTGAATTGATAAAAAAAAGAGTTAACTTTAAGTCGATACTTTGATGCATGCCCGGCATAATGCTAGTATACTATAAATTGATTTTTGTCAACATAAATGATCCTGTGCGGTTCACTTACACGCATGGCATCCCATGTGATTGATTTATCAAAGCGTGTAACAGCTAGAAAATGTATGTCACCTTCACATGTATATGTTATTTTCTCATGCATTCCATGGAACGTATGTATTGACACCTAGCCGTATGTGTAGGTTGTCGTCTTATTTGAACTATGTATGAAGCGTCTAGAATCGCATGTGCACCAATATTATCTTGTTTAGAATTTTATAATCGACTACCAAAATTAAAATACGATCGAGAGAACGGCAACGCCCCTGCCTAAGACCCAAAAAAAGAGGAGCTGAATATTATTCTTAGCATTATCTTTTGAAATACCAAAAAGAGGGTGGCTAGGCACCTCGCTTCTTGTTCAAAAAAACTCAAATGGTCACAAGAGCGGCAGAGGGCAAAGCGTCCATGTTCGACCAAAATCGATATAAAAAATTAAATGGTCACAAGAGCGACGGAGGGAAAAAACGCCCCTGTTCGACCGAGCCAATACCCAACACCAATGGTCATAAGAGCGGCAGAGGGTAAAGCGCCGTTGTTTGACCAAGTCAACACCCAACACCAATGACTGCGGCGGTGGGAATAACTTAAGCGGTCTTCATCCCAGTTCAGATAATTATGACCGCGACGGTGGGAACAACTTAAGCGGTCTCCATCTTGGTCTAGATAATTACTCGTTCCTTTCGCAGAGAAGTAAGAGTTATCATACGCTCATTCCATAGAGTCAGAGCCACTCATGACTGCGGCAGTGGGAATGACTTAAGAGGCTTCCATTCCAGTCTAAAAAATCATGACTCTGGCAGTGGGAAAGGTTTAAGTGGCCTCCATCCCAGTCCAAGATATGCAAACAAATGGTAACAAGAGCGGAAAATGGCAAAACGCCCCTGTTCGACCAAGCCAACACCAAACACTAATGGTCACAAGAGCGACAGAGGGCAAAGCACCCCTGTACAACCAAGCCGACACCCAACACCAATGACTGCGACGGTGAGAATAGCTTAAGAGGCCTCCATCCTAGTCTAAAAAATCATGACTTCGGCGATGGGAATGGATTAAGAGGCCTCCATCCCAGTCCAGACAACTATGACTGTGACGATGGGAATGGCTTAAGCGGCCTCCATCTAGTCTAGATGATTATACGCTCCTTCTACAGAGAAGTCAGAGTCGCTTCTTCCATAAAAAAAAAGAGTTATCATACTTTCCTTTTACAGAGAAGTCAGAGCAGCTCTTTCCATAGTAAAGTAAGAGTTACTTCCATAATAAAGACAGATCCGCTCCTTCCACAGAGAAGTCAGAGTCGCTCATTCCACAAAGCTGTGAACTATGAAATACGAAATGAGCCGACCTCTATGCCGACCGGGATATGAATATGCAATGAGCCAGCATCGATGCCGAGCGAGAATGGAATACGCCAGACTCAATACCGAGCGAGACATGAATTTAGTCGTCCTCGATGCCAAACGAGACATGAATTTATCCGGCTTCGATGCCGAGCAATACATGAAATGAGCCGGCCTCGATGCCGAGCGAGACATGAATTTAGCCGACCTCGATGTCGAGCGGGATATGAATATGTAATGAGCCGCCCTCGATGCCAAGCGAGAATAGAATAATCCGGCCTCGATGCCGAGCGAGACATGAATTTATCCGGCCTCAATACCGAACAAGACATGAAATGAGCTGGCATCGATGTCGACCGAGATATGAAATAAGTCGTACACGATGCCGAGCTAGATATTAATTTAACCGGCCTCGATGCCGAGCGAGATATAAATATGCAATGAGCCGGCATCGATGCCGAACGAAAATGGAATAAGCCGACCTCGATGCCAAGCGGGATATGAATATGCAATGAGCAGACATCGATGCCGAGCGAGAATAGAATAAGCCGGCCTCGATGCCGAGCGAGACATGAATTTAGCCGGCCTTAAGGCTGAACGACACACGAATTCATCCGGCCTCGATGCCGACCGGTAGATGAACTGAGTCGGCCTCGATACCGAGCGAGATATGAAATAAGCCCGCTCATTCCTCTGCGAAGAAAAAAGATATTCCTTTCACATAGAAGTCGGAGTTGTTATAAGCTACTTCCAAAGAGAAGTAAGAGCTACTCCTTCCATGGTGAGGCCAAGGTCGCTCACAAAGGAGTTAAGAGTTACAATACGCTCATTCCAAAGAGAAGTAAGAGCTACTCCATCCATAAAAAAGCTAAAGTCGATCACAAAGGAGTTAGAGTTATAATACGCTCCTTCCAAAGAGAAGTAAGAGCTACTCCTTCTATAGTAAAGCCAAAGACGCTCACAAAGGAGTTAAAGAGTCACAAAGCACTCACTCCAAAGAGAAGTAAAATCTACTCCTTCCATAGTGAAGCCAGAGCCACTCCTTCCGCAGAGAAGCCATAGCCGCTCCTTCCACAGAGAAGCCAGAGTTGCCCCTTCCACAGTAAGATAAAGCCGCTCCTCCAGTGTGAAGTCAGAGCCGCTCTTTCCATAATGAAAAAGTTATCATACACTCCTTCCAATAGAGAAGTGAGAGCCGCTCCTTCCAAAGAAAAGTAAGAGTCACTCCTTCCCCATAGAAGTTAGACCCGAGTTACCATAAACTCCTTCCAAAGAGAAGTCGGAGCCGCTCCTTCCATAATGAAGTCAGATCTACTCCCGCTGCAGAGAAGTAGAGTTATGCTCAATCGTGCTGCTCTGACTAGTAATACAAGTTCAAATAGAAAATAACAAAAGTCAAAGGATTCAAAGTATTTTTATATAAAACGCCTGTGATCATACGCCGAGTTGACAACACTCCATGCGAAAATTTCTCCTTATAAACCTCCCAACGTTAGGGACCGAATGCCAAACCATGCCTCGGAAATTGAAAACCAAAATTAACTCGGGATAACACGATAACGCGTTACCACCGCCCATTTTCTCAACCTTTAACTTGTAAGCCAAAGCGCTTCAAAGGGAATGAGTAATAAGCAATATCCAACACACCGTTTCTCAAAGTAATTTTCTGCATTACAAACTATTTGGTGTTTAACTCATCTGCGTATACAACTTACGAGCCTCAACACAATCGTTCGGCGCATCAACACTAGATAATATGTGTTCGATCGCTAAACCCATGTGAATCACCTTAAAAATCACCATAATTAGTACAATAGCCCCCAGGCTATGCCCTCCATAGTTAAAGAATCAATATTTGAAAACACATTCTACATAATGGGATTCAACTAGAAGCGAGAAAAAGAGCGCAACCATATTAGCATACTCACTTATAGATGCCCGCTATGATGGTTGAACCCCAACTTTCTTCTCATACGTAAAGTCGCCTTCTGATTGGACGTCACACCATATTATGTACCTACGCCTCACATGACATATGTGAGTACGTTAAACATTCAATCAACCCGTCATGATTTAATCAAACTAATGAAAAATCTATCCGCTTTGATACATGATGACTATATTATACACCCGCTATTTCTATCAGGGTTTTTCCGCCTTTATCACATATTTTGCTAAGGATACTCCGCTCCTACTTGCGTAAATCTAGTTAATTCGTATTTAAACGATACACATGCCTTGAGCAATATTTTATCAACTGGCATGACTATTAATGAGACTACGCCTCTTCAACAGTCAGGGGACTAATGTTGACACATGGAAATTCACTGCCTGGGCCAGAAGGTCATTACGTAATTTGTAAGCACAAATCCATAAGGGGTATGGGGACTTGAGGACTTGACCCGGTCCGAAAAAGGTTCAGTCCGACCCTAAATATAATATTCAAGGATAATAAAGAGAATGAGGAGATCAAGGGAAGTAAAAGGTTGTTGACCAATGAGTCAAGGTTAGACTATTAAGGAAGAAATTGCAGTTTTATAATAAAGAAGAAGACATGTGTCCAAAGGAGGTAAGAAAGGAAAGTCTATAAAAGTGAAGGGAGATGGTACTTGAAGGGGGTCTTTTTTTTCTTTCTTTCTCTCTCTTTGGGGAATTGGGTCAGCTTTGGATAGGACTAGGCTCTCACTTTTACCCCTAAAACATTCTCAACCACGTTCTCCACTTTAGTATCTATCTATCTCTTCCGCTTCTTACGAGATCAAGAGTTCAACACTATAAATATAACACTTCATCTATTTCAACACATAGAACGAAAACACAAATTAGAGACAACAACTTTATGGAAGTTCATCAGATTATGATAAACAACTTCATTTTCTCTACTTGAACTCTACCACAGAGATTCGAGTTCCCCGGTTAGAAATCACCAAGCTTCGATCTCATCCTTCTTTGCTTCCCTCCCCAAGATCAACCCTTCTCCTTCTAAGTGACCGAAGCAAGGCTTGAACGGTTATTTTCTTGGTTTAGGTTAGCCTTGTACGATTTTGATTTCTCGTGTTTTTATGATTTACCATTTCACCCTTTTATCTTTTTTTTACTAAAACAATGTATAAATCGATTCCCCAAATTTAGATGAATATAAATCCCAATACAGGTTTTATTCTCTTCAAAACTTATAAAGATACCTAATTTTTTATCAGCACAAGAATCACAATCTAGAACTTAATCTAAGATGTACTCCTGTGAAAAACTCACAAACAAGATTTCAATATATAAAAGTTATACGTGTTTGTAGTTTTATCAAATATGGATTTGATCTGTAATTATTGGATGACCTTATATCAAAAGAGAATGACCTTATAATAAACAAGAATTATGCACAACACAAATACAAATATAGGTTACAAAACTATCTTTCTTCAAGGTATGTGAAATATGTTTTACGAATCCCAAGTGAAGTCTTTCAAAGTCGACCCTTATATCTCGAAGATCCTTAGTTTTTGAGATGAAAAACTTTCCAAAAAGATATACATGAGTGGAAGGATTGAGTTTTCTGTGTTGATGATATCTTTAATTTATAGTAATCAATCAAGGTTTGGCTATTTAAGATGTAAGCAATAAATTTCTTGCAACCGAAGTTAATTCTCAATTCTTAAATCAAAGTCGTTTCCTAAGATAAGAAAAAATTGTTTGACTTGCAATGAGATTATTTCCATGGTTTGAACGTGTAGACAATTGTTAGCTTAAGTAACTTCGACATAGAGAATTAATTCCAAAGATAACTTCAAACTTTCAAGAAAAGAACTACACTTTCCAACCAAAGGAATTAACTAAGGAATAAAAATTCGTAAGTGTGTGGAAAGTTCACCTTTAATAATCAAATAAGAATGATTGATCCCAACGTGATTATAGTTACGAACTGGCTCATTTAGATTTTAAGTTCATGAACCAAAAGAGAGAGAAAAATAAATTTTTTCCTTTGTAGGTTCACGAACTCAAATAGGTAGGTTCGTGAACTCAAATGTAAAAAGGATACAAATAAACTTTATCCTTGTTAAGTACGTGAACTCACCATAATAAGTTCGCAAACTCAAATGCTCCAAATTCTCAGAAGAATTCTCTTGTACTAGGTTCGGGAATCACTCTTTTAGGTTCGTGAACTCAAATGACAATAAAGCTCAGGAGAAAATTTTCTTCTATAGGTTCGCAAACTCAAAAGACAAAAGATGTCAGATAAAATTCTATACAATATCTCCACGAACTCACTGTACTAGGTTTGCGAAACTCAAAGACTATTTGCCTTATATTTTAAGTTTTATAAGCTTATAGATCCACAAACTCAATTTTTAGGTTTGTGAATTTAAGTGATTGAAAATCATTAGTAGTAAACTACCAAAACAAAACCTTACAAACTCAAAAATGAATTTGCAAGCCTTGAGATTTTCATTAGCACTTGTGCTTTTCTATAACAACCCTACTTTCCATATAATCCCGGCCGATGATTACATATAAATTAGGTCATTAAATTTCTTTCCGAAAGGTACAAAACCTCTAGAAATATGGGAAACATATCCATATTACCTTTGTATATGTAGAAGAGAATATAAAACTTTATTATATGAAAATGACAACAACTAGTTTGATGTTCTTATTGCCATAAATAAATCCTAAAAAGCATTTAAAGTAAAACTGATAAGTACTACAGTGCCCAAAGAGAATAATAATGCTACCCCAAATGAAAATATTCTCGCTGCCTCACAACTACATACGAAATAAAACTAACGAATAAATAATAGAAGAAGTGTATATGTCCACGGTCAGTTAGATATCTTCAAAATATCCACCGAAACTGGAATCAATCAAACTGCTTCACGACCCTAACAACACCTGAAAAAGATAATCAACGGGAGTTAAACTCCAAGCAAGTTCACAATAAATCTCGGGCCACGAAAAATTTAAAAATTTCATTAATCAAATAACTAGCACGTGTTAAGCATGGTATGAATCTAAATAGCTCGCGATAAATAAACCATTTATTATCAACAAAGTAGGTATAAATGGATGTATCTCACTAATAGAAAAAAAAATATTTATGCAACCTCCACAACTATATATATACGAAACATATCAAACAATTGTAGGGACGGTGAGGGGAGAAAATCCATGGTACACGTGGAGAACATCCAAGGGATGAACGAGATAAGGGGATAAAACTAAGGAAGCATATGATCATCTCACCCATGTGCTTATTGTAATCGAGATATCTACCAAAAGATATAGATGAATACACGTGTAAAGAAGAAAGATAAAGAACGACGAAGATAATAAAGAACGTTGGAGAGCATAAAATGCTGATACAGACTATCTAGGCTAGGGAAAGACCAAAGAATAGGTGTCGTGTCAAGGATGAATATGATAACAGAGGTGGTTGAGCGAGTTTCTCAGATGAATGTCCAAGATCGGAGAATAAAGAATACTCGATATTTGGGCCTTCCGAGATAGGGCTTGGGCTATAAGAAGAGATCATTTGTTCACATTCAAGGCAGGCGAGAAATCAGAGAGAGAAAGATAAATAGTTAGAGAAGAGAAATATTTAAGTGATATGAACCATATTTACAAGATCATTTGAGAGATAAAACCAGTTCCAATTGTAGTAAAATCCTATCTTGTATTCACTCAACCGATATTACAAAACCCGTGGATATAGGTTTCATTAACAACCAAACCACGTAAAACTCTATGTGTCATCTATTTTATACCTTGATTATATGTTTTATTGCTTGATTATTTACTTTACATCCATATCTTAAGTACTTAGATCTATATAATCTTGGTAGTAGGATTTTTTGCTACTACAATTTGGCGCTAGAAATAGGGACTGAGTAAAGAGATCTGTCTCACCTGACCTTCGGTCAAAGGTTGTAGTTACTTAATCTAAAAACTCAGACATTTATTTCAAGTTTTTTATCCTATTAAAAGTTTTCAAGATTTCAGTAGCTTTGACTTCAAATTTTCATCTTACATAAGTAGATCAAGAAGTTCTTAAGAAAATCATTCTTAAGAGAGTTCAAGATCGAAAACCATCCTGAAAGTTTTATTATTATTCTTCGAAAAAAAACTATTAAAAGCTCTTCTTGGATCAAGGAGAACATCATCGTATCGATTATCAAACATTTAATACTGATCATCATCCACAAAATCATTCTTAAAAGCATTTATTCCTTTATTTTAAGAGATCTTCAAGAAGTTTAAAAATCTTTAAAATATTATTCCAACAACCTAGATTTGACCACTTTGAAAAAATAGTTTTTTGTTTGCCAAAGGATTCCTTTCTGAAAAGTGAAAGATAAATCCGTACAATATAAGACAGTTGTGACACTGACATAGTCAGGAATCTCATTAACTACCTTGCGGGGCCCATCTTGTTAAGTCAACTTTTGATTTTACAGAAGAAGAATATTCCATTTATGACTACCAGCAAGGATCGTACCAACACAAAAAACAATATTACAACAAAGAGAATCACCATGACTCGAGGAGCTGGAAGCCGGATAAACACCACAAGCAGGGAAGATGAAATCACTAATCAACATATCTATGAAATAGCGCAGCCACAAAATCTAGAGAATGGCTTAACTAGAGAAAAACCCGAGGGAGAAGTTCTTCCGAACAACGAGCTCGTAAATGAAGGCATCAAGAACGAAGATGAGAAAAGGGGAGAGTTAGAAAGAGCACAAGAGGAGCAGGGCAAACAAAAAGGGAAAACAGTTTCCTCTGATCAAGGGAGCATGGCGGCCACCCTGGATAAGGTCCTGAAAAGACAGGAAGAAAAAGACAAATTGGTGGAGGACATGATGAGAAAGAATCTAGACTTAATCCGAGAAAACAACAAACTGAGGGAAAAAAATCGTGTACGAGGTGGAAGCAACGAGTAAGAACTAGGAGAACAATAATCGAGTCGTAGGGAACAAGAAGATGGATGAAGTTCTTCAATCCATAAGAGGAATCGATATCGTGGAAAAGGAAGAAATGATGAAGAAGTTGAGCGACCTTGAAAACATGGTAAAAACATCCAACGACAGAGAGGGGGCAAGGAGGCTATCCGATATCATGTCTGAAGCAAAGAGATCGCCAGTATCATACGAACTTCTCTACGAGCCCATTCCACAGAAATGCACGATGCCGATCTTTACTTTCATTTTCGACGGAAGCAATGATGCTATTCAACACGTCAGGTCTTATCGATTATCCCTCCTAACATGGGGAATGGTGATGTGGTCATGTAAAAATATTTCCTCGTCAGCTTAAGTGGAAAATCCCTAGCTTGGTACGATACTTTTCCCCAGGGATCCATCAGAAGTTTCCGAGAGATTTCTCGAGCTTTTCTCAAAGTCTATATGCACAGGAACTGCACCAGGCCTGGGCTTGATAAAATTTTTGCCCTCAAAAGGAGACCTCGGGAAAGACTAAATTTGTTGGTGGTAAGACGGAGAAAGTTATGCCTCGAAATCAAGAAAGTATCAATGGAGATGCAAATCTTTGGCTTCTCGAATTCGTTAAATAAGACTGATCTGATCTTTATAGCCATATTTGATACTCCTCCGAGTACGATGAATGAATTGCGAGCACTACAAGAGCATCATATCGGGTTGGAGGAAATCCAGAAAAGTTGTCGAACTCCCTCAGTACCGAGAGGCATACACGTAGTAACACCCTCTGAGGCACCAACATCGGGTACATCATCAACAACAGGACCAGCCAGATAGACAATTCAAACTGCAAAAAAGGAATTTCAGAGAACAAAGGAATCAAGGGTATAAAGGATAGATCCCATACATCAGGAGAGCAGGGTTTGAAAATCTAACCTTCACCAAACTCAATGTACCAATGAGTCAAGTCTTCGCAGAAATTGTGAGGAGGGGGTTTAAGGTCAATGATCCATCGAGTCGAGGCTTACAACCTTTATCAGCCAATCATAGCAGAAATTATTATTCTTATCATTAATACCGAGGTTATAGTACAGACAAATACAAAAGTTTGCAGTTCGTGATTCAAGACGCCATAGATGATGGAAAAATGCTTGAGTTTTGGACATACCCATTAAGGCCGGATATACAGGAGAGCAACCAGTAGTGCACGAGGTCGTAATCGATCCAGGGACTCAATATCTGACAAATCATGCTAGCAACGCCATCATACACTCGCATATTTCAGATTATGATTTCCATAAGGATGTTATGACTTGGATTCACAAGCGAGATCGAGAAGGCAGAAAAATTCATACCGTTGCAATAGAACCACCCATGGAAGATTAGATGATGCAGCCCATCTCTTTTTTATCTCGTGGTTCCCCGCGCAATGATAAGACTCACAATGATCCTCTAGTGAGTACATTGAGAATGGATAAATGGGCAGTTACCTAGATACTGGTGACGAATGAAGTTCAGTGGATATTTTATTCTACGAGACCTTCAAAAGAATGGAGTTTTCCGATGACGATCTTGTTCCTTCCACCTACAACATCTATGGTATCAACGACTCTGCTTTAAAGCCAAAAAGAGAGATCATACTAAAAATCCATGCCCGAAGCTTAGTTATCGTCATAACTTTCTGTGTGGTGGATGTGATCTCCCCAGGCTATCATGGGAAAACCATAGATACATGGTATCAAAGGAATAACATCGACATATCATCAACGAATTCATTTTCCACCACCTGAAGGAATATTGGAAATTCTGGAGATTCAAAAGAAGCTCGAGATTGCATCGTGATCGATGTAAAACAGAACCAACAAAAGGCAAATGACATCAGAGAAAGGAGGAAACAAAGCAAGTAGGAAAAGTTTGAGAAAGAAATGCAGGACTACTACATCAAGCACGGGGAATTCGGAAAAGAAAGGAAGGAAAGTTGTTTGGGAGAAAAAGAAAAAGAAACGGATATTCCCGAGGTGACATAGAAATTATCGAATGCAACACCAATGGGTGATCCGAAGCTAACGTTTTCCGTAGCAGAACCTACTCAAAAGATAAACATTGGAGCATAAGAAGATCCTAAAATGATCCAAATCAGAATATTGTTAGAATCCCCTGCATAAGGAAGAATTAACATGTTTATTGAAGGATTTCGTTGATGTATTCGCATGGAAAATAAGTTATATGCTAGGAATCGATCATAAAGGCGCTTGTCACCATCTCAAGATTGATCCAAAAGCATAACCATTCAAACAAAGGATTCGGAGAGTCGCATCGGCACACCATGATGCAGTAGAAAAAGAACTAACAAAAATGAAAGAAGCAGGAACAATGAGAAAAGCAACATACCCTTAATGGATATCGAATATGGTAATTTTTCCAAAGGAAAACAAAGGAATTTGGATCTGTATTGATTCTAGTGATTTAAATAAAGCTTATACCAAAGATAGCTTCCCTTTGCCAATCTTGGATCAACTGGTAGATTCGACGTCGGGGAATGAGCTATTCTCGCTCATGGATGGCTACTCAGGGTATAATCAGATCATGTTCGCTAAGGAAGATCAAGAAAATACAGCCTTCTTCACACCAAGAGGCTTGTACTATTACACTCGGATGATATTTGGCCTAAAAAATACAGAAGCAACATATCAAAAAATAGTAGAAGAGATGTTCGACCAATGGATCCAGAAAACCCTTGAGTTCTATGTAGATGATATGCTAGTAAAGAGCAAAAAGAAATAAAGTCATGTACAAGATTTAAAGAAAATCTTCGTACAACTCAGAAAATTCAATATGAAGATTAACCCGGTAAAGTTTGCATTTGGAGTAACCGCAAGAAATTTTTTGGGTTACATGGTCACCAAGCGAGGAATTGAAGTGAATCCGCACAAAATTCAAGATATTCGAAAAACGCTATCTCCGACTACACTGAAAGATGTTCAAAAGTTAGACGGGAGATTGGCAGCACTGAGTAGATTCATATCGAGATCCTCAGATCATTGCAAGGCCTTCTTAGAACATTGAGAAAAGGAGATAAATTTTCATGGACAAAAGAATGCGAGAAGGCTTTTTAAGGAATAAAGGATTATCTGGCAGAACTTCCAATACTACAAAGCCCTGAACAAGGAGAAGAACTCAATCTATACTTGGCAGCGACCTCGAGTGCCATAAGTGTTGTTTTGGTTCGAGCAATAGAATGAAAATAAATGCCAATCTACTTTATCAGCAAAACAATATCACCAGTTGAAAAGAATTATACAAAAAATGGAACAGTTGATACTAGCTCTAGTACATGCAATACAAAAGCTGAAATTTTACTTCCAAGCTCACACAATCAAGGTCCTGACCAAAATCCCGATTTAACCTGTTCTAGAGAGTGCTCAGCAGGTGGGAAGAGTGTCAAAATGGAATGCTCATATAAAACAGTTCGAAATCAAATATGAAACAAGAGCGGCAACACCGAAATAAGTCATGTATGACTTTCTGGCATACTTCCCATTTTCCGAAGAAGATGAAGTAGAAGATATTCCAGGCATAGAAGAAGAGTGAGATGACGACCCCCTTTTGAAAACATATCATCCGAGGCGATGGGAAGTTTACATAGATGGATCCTTCAATGGCGAAGGAAATGGAATCAGCATCGTACTCACCTATCCCACAGGAATTCGAATAGTCCAGAGTCTTCAACTCGAGTTTCTATCAACCAACAACAAGACCGAGTACGAGGCATTCATTCATGCACCTCGGATCATAATCTAGATGAAAATATTTGAAGTCATAATTACCAACGACTCCGAATTATTGGTCCGGCAAATGATTGGAAGATACCAAACCTTGGATCCAGTCATGCAGAAATATCTAAACCAAGCTCGACATTATGCAAAAAAAGTACCATATCTACAGATCCGGCATGTTTGTCAAAAGGATAATAGGTATGCAGATGCTTTATACTCCATCGCATCAATGATCAACGACGCTAATGTCAAAGAAGTGCGAATCGACAGACTGTTCCGATCTCTGGTAGACAAAACACCAACAAAGGAGTATGCATCCACAGAGATCTCCGAAAATGATGAAGACTGGAGGGAACCGATCATGAAATAGTTGCAGACTGAAGAGCTTCCCAAAGAGCCTAAGCTCGCTCAAAAGGTCAAAAGTCGATCAATCAACTACCAAATCAGAGATGACGCGCTATATCGAAGGTCCTTTCTCGGACCATTACTATGGTACCTCTCTCGGAACGAAGAGCTGGAAATTCTTGATGCAATACACTATAGAGATGCAGGAAACCATAGCACTTCCAGATCACTAGCAAAAAAGGCAAAAGCTCAGGGATATTTTTGGCCCTATATGCATATGGATGCCAAACATATGGATCGGCGATGTGAAGACTGTCAATGATTCACAAAGAAAAACAAAGCTTCATCTACTGAGTTGCATTCAGTCCTTAGTCCGTGGCCATTTGCTAAGTGGGGAATCGACATCGTTGGACTCCAGCAGCAAGGAACGAAAGAAAGGAAATATCTGATAGTGGCAACAAAATACTTCACTAAGTGGGTGGAACCCAATGCTCTAAAGAATATCCGAGACAAAGACGTATTCAAATTCATTTTCGAGAACATGTATGTAGTTTTGGCATCCCAGCAGCAATAATGTCACGGACCGGAAAATTCCGCCTCCGTCGCTATGTGCTGGGCAGGCCAGAACTCCCCGATGCGCGATTAAAAGATAGAAATCGGACCTTAAAGCTTAACTTCTCGCTGGAAAATACAGGTAGATATTTCATTTCCAAGCATGATTTGTAAGCATTATACTCGCAACGTAGTTTCCACATCATTCAAACTCACCCTTTTTTCTTCTAAGGGATGAAGGTTATACAAGCGAATGGTGAATGCCTTTGGAAAGCATTACATAATTACGATCATTTTCCAGGCCTAACTCATGCCTCAGACTAGCACTTAGGCCATTTCAGGCCTATTTTTCGCTTTATCAACTCTGTTTCGACTAAGCACTGAGTGCATACACTAATCTTGCTCTTGCCAAGAGTGCAACAACCAGGCATATTCCGTTCATACCGGATAGCCTGATAGGAAGTATGAACATCCATCAAATGGAACGCAACAACCTCATCAAGTGCGGTAACGATCATCTCCTTGCATAACATTACCGATCCAGATGATATGAGTTACCAAAGCGTCACAATCATCTCCAAATTAGATGATATGAACGACAAGATGCTGCACCTCAATGCATTACATTGCGGCTTCCTACGTACCCAACCCGTACCTTGAAGGGGTCAAGAATGCCCTTAGTTCAACTAAGTGTCAATTCGAAAGGAACAAACAACTTAAGCATATTAAGTCAAATTCAAGCCTAGTCCGTATAGGCCGAAGGAATTTCGCAAGGTATGCACTAGCTTGTGCATAGCTATTTCTATTTACTACGCAAATATGCGTTCTCGAGTACATAACACGATTGAAAGATGCTTTCGCATAATTCAAACTTTATGGGCTAAGCTACAAGCATATTGATGCATCACGGCATAATAGTGCATTAGCACTATAATACATTCTCGAATAGCAACATTGACTTAGTGATGCATTCTCAATAATGCATCACGGCATAATAGTGTATTAGCACTATAATGCATTCTCGAATACGCGACTTTAGTTTAGTGATGCATTCTCAATCATGCATCACGGCATAATAGTGCATTAGCACTATAATGCATTCTTGGTACGTAACATTGGCTAAGTGATGCATTCTCAATCATGCATCACGACATAATAGTGCATTAGCACTATAATGCATTCTTGGTACGCAACATTGGCTCGGTGATGCATTCTCAATCGAGCATCACGGCATAATAGTGCATTAGCACTATAATACATTCTCGGTAAGCAACATTGGCTCGGTGATGCATTCTCAATCGTGCATCACGGCATAATAGTGCATTAGCACTATAATGCATTCTCCATATGCAACAATGGCTCGATGATGCATTCTCAATCATGCATCACGGCATAATAGTGCATAAGCACTATATTGCATTCTCGGTATGCAACATTGGCTTAATGATGCATTCTCAATCATGCATCACTAAATAATAGTGCCTTAGCACTATGCTGCATTCTCGGTAAGCTATATTGTCTCGATGATGCATTCTCAATCGTGCATCACGGTATAATAATGCATTAGCACTATGATGCATCCTCGAATACGCGACGTTAGTGATGCATTCTCAATAATGCATCACGGCATAATAGTACATTAGCACTATGATGCAATCCTGAATATGAGGTATTGGTTCAGTGATGTATTCTCCATAATGCTTCACAGCATAATAGTGCATTAGCATTATAATGCATTCTCGAATAACAACATTCAGTGATGCATTCTCAATCATGCATCACGGCATAATAGTGCCTTTGCACTATGATGCGCTCTCGGGTACCCCACATAGGGTCAGTGATGCATTCTCAATCATGCATCACGCGTAATAGGGCCTTAACACTACAATTCGAAGTCAAGGCATCCACACCCTGATGCAATCCTAAGTGAGCTTTATACGCTTAGGGTGAAGCTTCAACCCAGGCCATGACGCATCCCCGAGTAAGCGTCATGCAAAAATATCTGGTGTTACATTCTTACCACCTTCAAACAATTTCGTCCCCGAAATTCAACTCAACTCTAAAACTATTGTGGATAAGCTTCATCGATTTGGATTCCCTGCGCCTATATCCCATAACATGATGCACAGAAATCCTGCAAGGTAAAATGTTTGTTAATGGACACAAATTAGAATCTTCAGAATATGCGTTCCATTCCGCATATCCCGGAATCCTAATAGTGTCCGTAGTTGGCGTAAACGCCGATTATGATATTCCAAACATACGTTCAATACAGTATGCTTGAGGATCAGAAAAGGTTTTACAACTCTACCAAGAAAATCAATTTGGATCCTTAAACATGTGTCCCATTCCACATGCTCAAAAATGCAAAAAAGATTTACTCAAACACGAGATCTCAAGTGGACGTCACATAACATACACTTCAGAATCCCCAAAGTTCACAAGAGTTGAAAGGGTCATCGAATATGGCAAACAATATATTACTTAGTACTGTAAGGAACAAACTGAAATGCCAGAGCAGTCGGATACAATCCTACCATTACATCTAACGGTTTTCCGGGTTGCCACTCGTAAGTGGGAGCTAGCAAGCATGACAACACACACATCGTTCCAGCGACGGGTGGGGATGATCAATCCCGTTGTCTACCAACGTTACAACGACAGTCTTCCAGGTTACCAACAATATGGTAAAAGAGTCTAATAAGGCCCGACAAAACTCATAGTACACTTGAGCGCGTCCAAATATCAACGAAGTAACTATCGTAGTAGTTACTATTTTTCTTAGCACAAGCACTTGGCATGATTGTCCAACACAAACTTACAAAGTAACTAGCCTAGCAGTCACAAACTCTTCTTTTTATGTAAAATGTGACCTACTCTTCCAACCTTTTCCTTTTCCTTTTTGAAGGAAAAATTCTGTAGTCGCATTACAAACTCCACTTGACGAGTCTACAACGCACAGTCCCTAGTGTTTTCTCGGAACTTGCTCTGATACCATCTGTCACGGACCGGAAAATTCCTCCTCCGGCGGGTTGCGCTGGGCAGGCCAGAACTCTCCGATGCGTGCCCTAAGAGATAGTAACCGGACCTTAAAGCTTAACTTCTCGCTGAAAAATGCAGGTAGATTTTTCCTTTCCAAGCATGCTTTGTAAGCATTATACTCGCAACGTAGTTTCCACATCATTCAAACTCACTCTTGTTCTTCTAAGGGATGAAGGTTATACAACCGAATGGTGAATGCCTTTGGAAAGCATAACATAATTACGATTATTGTCCAGGCCTAACTCATGCCTCGGACTAGCACCTAGGCCATTTCAGGCCTATTTTTCGCTTCATCAACTCTTCTTCGACTAAGCACTGGGTGATACACTAATCTTGCTCTTTCCAAGAGTGCAACAACCAGGCATATTCCGTTCATACCGGATAGCTTGATAGGAAGTATGAACATCCATCAAATAGAATGCAACTACCTTATCAAGTGCGGTAACAATCATCTCCTTGCATAGCATACCGATCCAGATGATATGAGTTACCAAAGCGTCACAATCATCTCCAAATTAGATGATATGAGCGACAAGATGCTACACATTAATGCATTGCATTGCGGCTGCCTACGTACCCAACCCGTACCTTGAAGGGGTCAAGAATGCCCGTAGTTCAACAAAGTGACAATTCGAACGGAACAAGCAACTTAAGCCTATTAAGAAAAAGTCAATATCGATTTTAAACTTCATCGCAATGCCAAAGACCAAGCAAAGCCTAGTCTGTATAGGCCGAAGGACTTTCTCAAGGTATGCACTAGCTTGTGCATAAATATTTCTATTTACTACCCAATATGCGTTCTCGAGTACATAACACGATTGAAAGATGTTTTCACATAATTCAAACTTTATGGGCTAAGCTACAAGCATATCGATGCTTTAGCATCAAGTATGTTCCAGCGTATAGGCCACATCGCATATATATGTGTGTGTGTCCATTACCACTCATGCACATTCAAGCTTCATCAGTTAAGCTACAAACATATCGATGCTTTAGCATCAAGTATGCTTCAACGTATAGGCCACATTGCATATATATGTGCATTACCGCTCATGCACATTCAAGCAAAGCTCCCTCCCTATATATGTTTTATTCGCATTTTTACAAATAAATAAAAAAAACGGAAGTGACATCCATCGACTGCACTTAGGCAAAAACGACAACTGGTTGGCGCCTCTAAGGAAAATCCGCTAACTGGTTGGCGCCTCTGAACAAATCCGCTTTCTGGTTGGCGCCTCTAGGAAAATCCGCTAACTGGTTGGCGCCTCTAGGAAAATCCGCTTTCTGGTTGGCGCCTCTAGGCAAATCCACTAACTGGTTGGCGCCTCTAGGCAAATCCACTTTCTGGTTGGCGCCTCTAAGGCAAATCCGTTTTTTTGGTTGGCGTAGCTAATCATCATCGATATCCAACCAACACCTCCTTCCTATATATGTTTTATTTACATTTATACAAGGAAGATATATAACGTTCATCTACTGTACTTTCTAGTGATGCATTCTTAATCATGCATCACGACATAATAGTGCATTAGCACTATGATGCATTCTCGGTACACAACATTGGCTAAGTGATGCATTCTCAATCACGCATCACGACGTAATAGTGCATTAACACTATAATACATTCTTGGTACGTAACATTGGCTAAGTGATGCATTCTCAATCATGCATCACGGCATAATAGTGCATTAGCACTATAATGCATTCTTGGTACACAACATTGGCTCAATGATGCATTCTCAATCGTGTATCACGGCATAATAGTGCATTAGTACTATAATGCATTCTCGGTAAGCAACATTGGCTCGGTGATGCCTTCTCAATAATGCATCATGGCATAATAGTGCATTAGCACTATAATGCATTCTCGGTACGCAACATTGGCTTAGTGATGCATTCTCAATAATGCATCACGGCATAATAGTGCATTAGCACTATAATGCATTCTCGAATAGCAACATTGGCTGAGTGATGCATTCTCATTAATGCATCACGAAATAATAGTGCATTAGCACTGTAATGCATTCTCGAATAGCAACATTGGCTCAGTGATGCATTCTCAATCGTGGATCACGTCATAATAGTGCATTAGTACTATAATGCATTCTCGAATAGCAACATTAGCTCAGTGATGCATTCTCAATAATGCATCACGGCATAATAGTGCATTATCACTATAATGCATTCTCGAATAACAACATTGACTTAGTGATGCATTCTCAATAATGCATCACGATGCAATAGTGCATAAGCACTATAATGCATTCTCGGAAAGCAACATTGGCTTAGTGATGCATTCTCAATAATGTATCACGACATAATAGTGCATTAGCACTATAATGGATTCTAGAATAACAGCATTGGCTTAGTGATGCATTCTCCATAATGCATCACGGCATAATAGTGCATTAGCACTATAACGCATTCTCGAATAACAACATAGGCTTAGTGATGCATTCTCAATAATGCATCACGGTATAATAATGCATTAACACTATAATGCATTCTCGAATAACAACATTGGCTTAGTGATGCATTCTCTATAATGCATCACGGCATAATAGTGCATTAGCACTATAATGCATTCTCGAATACGCGGTTGTAGTTCAGTGATGCATTCTCAATCATGCATCACGGCATAATAATGCATTAGCACTATAATTCTCTCTCGAATACGCGACGTTGATTCAGTGATGCATTCTCAATCATGCATCACGGAATAATAGTGCCTTAGCACTATGATGTATTCTCAATATGCAACATTGATTCAGTGATGCATTCTCAATAATGCATCACGACATAATAGTGGATTAGCATTATGATACATCCTCGAATACGCGATATTGGTTCAGTGATGCATTCTCAATAATGCATCAGGCATAATAGTGCATTAGCACTATGATGCATTCCCGAATACACGACTTTGGTTCAGTGATGCTTTATCAATCATGCATCACGCGTAATAGGGCCTTAACACTACAATTCGAGGTCAAGGCATCCACACCCTGATGCAATCCTAAGTGAGCTTTATAAGCTTAGGGTGAAGCTTCAACCCAGGCCATGACGCATCCCTGAGTAAGCGTCATGCAAAAATTGCGGGTGTTACAAATAGTGTCCGACAACGGTGCACCGTTTCAAGGAGAAAATATTAATTTCCTGTTCAACGCTTTCAAGATTCGGAAGAATAAATCTACACCAATTTATCTTGCGAGCAACAGACAAGCTGAAGCTACAAACAAAACTATTACAGACAATGTCAAATTTTTTTGGATGGATACAAACAAGGTTGGTGCGAGCAACTTCACAATGTATTATGGTATAATTGAACAACAATAAGAGAGGCAACATGCATGTCACCTTTTCTCTTGACATATGAAACCGAGGAAGTAATATAACCTGAAGTCATGACCCAACCACCAAGACTGAAGCATGGGAAAAAAAATCTCACATCTGATTTAATCCTACCCAAATTGGATGACTTGGAAGAAAACAGGGAAATCGCCCTTCAAGCCTTGGAAAATTATCATCGAAGATTAGGAAGAGAATATAACAAATGAGTCTGACCCAGAGAATTTCATCTCGAAGAACTAGTTCTACGACAGATACCACCATACGAGTATTCATGCAAGCTGGGACCAACCTTCGATGGGCCATATTTCATCCATCAATGCATCGGAAAAGGCTCTTACATCTTACGAGATGGACATGGAAAAGTTTGGAAGCACCCTTGGAATATTCAGTTCCTCAAGCGATACTTCCCATTGGAGCGCAAGCTACATCAATAAGTGCAGGAAATCACAACATGAACAAAGGTACAACTCTGGTTACATCATTCAGGGATACTACTCATCTAGTTACATCGCGCAAGGAAACTATTCCCGCTCATCTAATTACATCGATCTAGGTTATTACACCTACGTTATGACCTGCCTATGGTCATACTATATTCCAGTTCGGCTAACATCGAGAAGGGGACCTAACTCCCACTTATTCCGCTCCGAGAGAAAATCATCACACGATGCTGGGTGGTAGGGCTCTAATACATTTTTTTGATAAAGTAGACGCCCGAGGGGATGTATTCTATAAAGAACCTACCCAGTTCCATTCAACCATCAGGGTTGGACGAAGCCCTTCTAATAAGGAGGTACCGCCACTCGGTGAAAGCATCAGCTGGCCCCTGAAACCGTTTCGTGCAGAGGTACCGTCCCCCACTAGACACCCCGTTAGGATGGTTACGTTACTAGAAATGCAGGCAACCCCTGCATTGTGGGGACTATAAAAGGGGGACAAGACATAATTATTAGGAGCAGTCTCAATATTTTCGGATACGACCCAGAAGGGGCACCACCAGATGGTTGATATCTAAGGGTCTCAGCATCATCGGGTACCAGCATGAGCAATAACAAATTCGAGTACTATCTCACAAAATCTTAACCATACAATGGTTGTCGCTGGAAATAAAAGCATCATAAAGGCAATACAAGAAAGTTTAACAAAGTTAAAAGAGTTCTTCGATTTAAAACAAGGCACGAGGCCGAAAGCAACTACACCATCTGGATCAACCCTTGAACCACACAACAATAAAAAAGAAACAAAGTGCAACAACATCAACAAACAAAACAAACACAGATTGAGCAAGGGTGCCAACATCCACATCATCACCAACTAGAGTGCCAATATCCACATCAACGAATCCGAGCTAAGATTGAGGAGGTTGAGTACAACGAATCTCGGAGTCAGTCATATCCTTGTTCTTCCCCTCAGCTTGGGATTCACCTCGTTCATCTCCAGTTTGGGACGCCTCCACATGTGGTTGCACAAATTGAATGGTCGATTCCGATGTCACATTGGCGATAGGATGTACTAAGGCAAAAGGTGTGGTATGTGCAGAAGTCGAAGGAGCAGTCTTCATCGAGGCAGCAGTAAGATCAAGTTTTAGCTGATCAACTTGAGACTGAAACTTTTTGGAAAGATCAAACATCTGCGTCTGTGATTTTTCCTTCAATCCTTTCAGAAGCTGATCACTTTCATCTTGCTCAGTCTTGTAGCGACTTGCCTTCTTCATCAATGCATCCTTCTCCCTTTGAAGCTTCTATTGGTCTTCACGAAGTCGTGTAGTTTCAATTCGGGACTTTGCAGGATCAAATAAAGAAAAGGTTACAATTTTATCTGAAGCAAACAAGTAGAAAAATTTCCTAAGAGAACTACCTTCTA